>CM053030.1:454961053-454986317 GCA_028564925.1 Lithobates sylvaticus
AATATGTAAAAACTTATCCAGAAATCACTTATCGCCGACCATCATCCCTCAGTGACAAACTTACCTCTAGTCATTTTTATGCTCCAGATGACCCAAAAAAAATGGACCAATCTGGCACCTTCCCTTGTGGACAGTGCGACTCATGTATGTTCTTGTCCAATTCCACTAACACTCTACTTCCCAATGGGAATTTACATAAGCCCAAACATCGGGTTATGTGCAACACTGTGGGGGTTATCTACTTAGCCACTTGCCGATGTGGATGTTTCTATGTCGGTAAAACAAAAAGAGCTTTTTCGATTCGCATACAGGACCATATAAAACCTCTTTTTAAAAAGAAAATTTCAACTGCGATTAATCGCCATGTAGCTCTCAAACATAACTTTGATCCCACTACAATACTATTCTCGGCTTTGGAACATTTACCCCTCAATGTACGCGGTGGGGATATAGACAACCGACTCCTCCAACTTGAAACTAGGTGGATATACACACTAGATGCCACCAGATACCCAGGTATGAACGAGTATATCAGTTTCAAATCCTTTCTCTAAACAACCATTTCATTCCAACTTGAAATCTTCTCTCTCACGGTCACAATTGGCTTTCTCCAGAGGTCTCACCCGGTGATCTCTCTGCCATCATGCGCCAAAGCCTGCTCCTCCCTATCTGTAGGTATTTTTCTATGTAAAGTGAATGAATTTTTATTTATCTGTAACTAATATATTATGCTCTATATGAATTATAGAAACCTCTTTGAAACCTTCCCTAACACACTGTATGGGTAATGTATTTTGACTGCACACTTATCATGTATTAAATTGCCCCTGATCTCTAGAATGGACGCTTGACCAATTTTTATTTTGGCTTGATCTGTCTGACTTTTCTTCAAACCTTCACAAATCAGTTATTTATTATTTTACAGATTTATCTAGTTAAAGTATCTGTTTAGTTATGACTAAAACATGCTCAACTCCCATTGCATTTGGTATGGGCAAATTTGGGATCTATTGTCGGTGAGAATGCCGCTGGTTCTTTCAGCCCACAGGAATGTTGCCAATATATAGCCTTCATTGGCTCATTTCCATCTCAGTCCCCTCCTCTTTCTTTCCCCCTTCCCTCCTCCTCTTCTTGCCCTCCTACCATCATTTCGGTGTCTGGACTCAGCCGCCGCCTATGGGGCGGACTTGTCACGCCTAGGGATAGCCCAGCGGCCTAGTATGGACACCCGAGGGCGGGCCCTCACAGCCCGCCCACCGCCAGCCTTCGCTATCTCACTCGCCGTCTTAACGGCGATGACGTCATCACGCTCGCCGCGCGCTCATTGCCGGGAACTATGGGAATCGTAGGCTCCCGGCCGTGACGCGCTGCGCGCATGCGCATAGGCTCTATTGTCCTCTGATCGAGGGGCGGATCCACGCCGCCTCGATCAGGAAGGCGGTATTTAAACCAGCTCACCACACTAGTCCACTACAGGACTCTGGAGGCACCTGACGCATCATACCGGCTCGTACTCAAGTAAGCAAACCAAACCTATTCCTTATCCTTTTTTCTTTGGATATTTTTCCCAACCCACTTGATACTTATCAGGATCTCCTGAATGTATTTTTTTCTTCAGCCCACTGCCGAGCTTTGATCGATCGGATGCTCTTCCCTTCCTTTTTCCCTTGCTTCAAGGGTGTTTACAATTGCACTTTTCAAGCAGAACGGTGCTCTTCACCTCACATTTTCTAAATAAAAAAACAGGTATTTGATCTTTTTTTATTTAACCTTAAACCCTTCATCCTCCCTATTTTTGAACCATCACCGTGTTCAACTATGTAACTCTCTGTCCAACTATTATCTCCTCAGGTGCCTCCTGTGTTTAACTTTTGTCGCCCTATCAGAACCTTCGGTTCTTCTTTATATATTTTTTTTTCAACCACCCTACAAAATTAATGAAAGTAAGTAACGATTTGAGACATTGTCCCTTATATAGTGTATGGCGTCATGTCCATGATTTAATTTCTCATGGACACACAACACTATTTAAATTGCTTCTTATTACTCGTTTATCTTTTGTTTTATTTCTTTTCCAACCAGCTAATATATCAAATGTCCAATCGGATTACCGCCTCTATTAGCAGCGTGGCACCCTGCACGACTGCCCTGCCCCGCGGCTGCGGCTGGGTTTATTCCACACCTCTATTAGGGTAAGTCTGGGATGGTCCACAAGGGGGCCCTTTTTCCATTCTGGGAAGGAGGGGCCATAGCACTTCCTCTGCGCTGATAACTTGGTGACAATCCACTTTACAATCATATTTGTCCTTTATATTGCTTTGTATCTAATTTCTCCTTTATTGAGCATTGAATGGAACTTATTTTGATACTTCTCTTACCAGATACACCAATTACGCAAAGTAGACATACCCTGAGGAAGCCATTGTTATGGCGAAACATGTCGGAACAGTCTACAAAGACTAAATCAGTCTACCATAGGTCGTTTTCCCACATTAAGTGACTACTCAATTTATGTGCATAATTTAACTTTAATCATGACCATGATTTCTCAAACCTTTGATTGTTAAAAAATTCCTTAAGTGATACCTCAATCATTTGCCCTGATTCATCTAACTGAGTATTACTACGAAAAATATATATTGTTAATATTTCTCCATACATATATATTCTTCTCCTTGTATGTTTTGATATAACTGTCTATATGTAATAAAAATTGTTTTATTAACTATGAGTATTACAGCCTGAACATGAGTCCGCCCCAACTCTCTAATTATCTAAGCACTGCTATAATCCTACTCCACCATCCCCCTTTTTTGATACTCTTTACTAAGGGATGAGTGCTGTATCATTAAGTGACCTCTCTGCTTTTGTACATTATGAAGCTGTCTAATGGATATGTCATAATAAAAATAAAAAAAAAAAAAACATAAGTATCAGTCTTTGCATGACGTTCAAATTAAAGCGGTGTTCCGGCCGAAATTATACTTTTTAAATAAAAATACCCCTATAATACACAAGCTGAATGTATTCTTTAAAGTTAGTCTGTAAACTAAGGTCTGTTTTGTTAGTTTTTAGCAGTAGTTTGTTATTTTATAAACTTGCAGCAGGCCGTGGCCATCTTAAGTGTGGGCATCTGAAGCCAGACTGTATTTCTTCCTGGATGTATTTCTTCCTTGCAGATCTCGTACATGCTCATTGCAGCATAAGCAGTGTAATAGGTTTCAGGTCAGGTTTCCATAGCAACGGCAGTTTGAGAGGAAGTTGCTGCCCCTTCCCAGGAGGCATTGCAAACAGGAAATGATGCGATGGGCCGCGGCCAGGGAGGAGGAAGTGAAAAATGAATACAGCAGATATACAGTCTGTGCTGAAAAAAAAAAAAAAAATATCCAATTTGTTTACAGTGCACAGTTTAGTGAGGGATGCTGAAGAGTTGTAAAAGTGGGTGGAACTCCACTTTAAGCTCAGGTGCATCCTGTTTCCACTTATCATCATTGGCCTCTTTCACACGATTGGTCCATAGGTCCGCCTGTCAGTTTTATTAGGCGACCTGAACGATGCTCCATAGACCTTATGGAGCTCGGATGTCAGCGGTGACATGTCCGCTGACATCCGACCCCTCCTATCCGAAAAAGTGTGACGGAGGAAAAAATACTTTCATCCGTCTGGCGGATCGGATGACACGGACTCTACGGTCCGTCCATCATCCGATCTCCCATAGGGGAGAGCGGTCGCTCTGACAGTTCCGTCCCTGCCAGAGTGCAGAGAGACCTGTCATCTTCCTGCTCAGTGGGATCGACAGAGCGATCCCCGCTGAGCAAGCGATGTTCACGGGGCGGATCATCACGGATCCCCCCGTCCCGTGTGAATGAGTCCTTGAGATATTATACAACTTGATTGAGTCCACCTTGGTAATCCAGTTGATTGGACATGATTTGGAAAGGCACACACTGTCTGTATTAGGTCCCACATTACAGTGCATGTCAGAGCACAACCAAGCCATAAGTCCAAGGAATTGTCTGTAGACCTCCGAGACATGATTGTATTGAGCACAGATCTGGGAAGAATCAAAGAAAGAGTTAAGGTCTGGTGTGATCCTCAACACCTCCATCCCTAATAATGCACAAAAAACAAGAGATAGCCCGGACTTTAGATGAGGTGAGAGAGTTTAGCCAATGTCCACATGCAAACACTGAGACAAAATCAATTTATTTGTTTCAAAATGTTATGTAACAGAGCGGCAACACACGAAGTGATTACCCGGCATATGGCCAATGTACACAACACAGATGAAAGTAAATTATACAAAATTTTATTACAAAATGTGTACATCCATGAGCAACAATAAAGCTTAAAATTGCTAGGTCATGGAATACACATGCACAATAAGAAAATAAAATATACATACATGTGGACAGGGAAGTAATGTAAACATAATACAGACATCAATAATACCCAGCATTACTGCAAAAACAAGCACAATAAAGCCCATGCATTGGGGAACCTGCTCGCTTCTTCAGGGGCGGATGCTATTGTTGTATCTGCAATGTAAATAATAAGATCAAATCAGATCTTAATCGATTGACCTTGATTCACCTGGCCAAACTGAGCGATCGTGTGGGGGGAGGGGGGCTTTAGTCAGGGAGGTGACCAAGAACCTGATGGTCACTCTCACAGAGCTCCAGCGTTTCTCTGTATAGAGAGGAGAGCCTTTCAGAAGAACAACCATCTCTGCAGCACTCCACCAATCGGGCCTGTATGGTAGAGTGGCCAGACAGAAGCACTACTTAGAAAAGGCACAGGACGGCCAATGTGAAGTTTGCCAAAAGGCACCTGAAGGACTCTCGGACCATGAGAAATAAAGTTATCTGGTTTGATGAAACAAAGATTGAACTCTTTGGCCTGAATGGCAAGGAAACCAGGCACTGCTCACCCGGTCAATACAATCCCTACAGTGAAGCATGGTGGTGGCAGCATCATGCTATGGGATTGTTTTTCAGAGGCAGGACCTGGGAGACTAATCAGGATTGAGGGAAAGATGAGTGCAGCAATGTACAGAGACATCCTTGATGAAAACCTGCTCCAGAGCGCTCTGGTCCTCAGACTGGGTCGAGGTTCATCTTCCAACAGACAACGACCTTAAGCACACAGCCAAGATAACACAGATGGCTACGGGACAACTCGTACTGTTTCTTGAGTGGCCCAGCCAGAGCCCAGACTTGAACCCGATGAACATTCTGGAAGATCCGAATATGGCTGTACACGGGCGCTCTCCATCCAACCTGATGGAGCTTGAGAGCCCTGCAAAGAATGGGAGAAACTTCCCAAAAATAGGTGTGCCAAGCTTGTAGCATCATACTCAAAAAGACTTGAGGCTGTAATTGGTGCCAAAGGTGCCTCAACAAAGAGCAAAGGCTGTGCAAATTTTTTACAAATAAAAAAATCCCATGTACATAATTATTCAAAGATTTCAAACAAACTTCTTTCACGTTGTCATGAATTGAATCCATTTTGGAATAAAGCTGTAACATAACAAAATGTGGAAAAAGTGAAGCGCTGTGAATACTTTCCGGATGCACTGTAAATCCTGTCTAATAACAAAATGTAAAGGTTTGAAGTTATGTTAGATGCAGCTTTTCATGCTATCACCCACTGTAAACTAACGCCAGTGCTGTATTTTTCCTGCATGCAGCCCAAGCATGGCATTATCTCTATTGGCTTTTATTTCTGTGATTTTTAGCAACAGAAACCCGGGACTGATCATCTCTCTCATGCATCAATAATAAAGAAGTATTGCTGGGCCATGAGTTTAGTTTTGGCACATTTTGTTTAGCTTTATATCTTATGCTGAGGGTGGGAATTGGACAACCTCAAGGTTGTAGATCACATAAATGTAGTCCTTGGTGTGTTGGCATACACTGTGTACAAAGTGCGACTTTTGGCTCTTTTGTTTTGATGATACATGGCAGTTGGAAGAGTTTGGGGGGTCCATTTACAATATATTCACTGGCTTGCTGAACAGCCTTGCCCAGTACATAGACAAAGAATGTTTCCTTTGTCCTATTAGTTTCATTCACACCACTGTGCATTGTGTGCATAAAAAAATAAGTAGGACGCGGTGCGTTCTTACGCAGCACAGCATGTTGGGACACACTACACCAAATCATAGGGAACTGAGGCACATCAAGAGGAATGTTATTCTTTAATGATTTTTCAATTTAAAAAAGATAATATGCAATGTATTTCAAGAATGTCTCTTTAATGCCAGCCATATAATTTTTTGATGTCTCAACTAATACGGCATGTTTTCTCAGGTATTGCTTGACACGCGCTTCTCTCTCTCTCTCTTATTTTTTTTTTTTTTTTTTATTTTTATATTATTAATATTATAATAATTATTTTATTTCAATATTGTATTGGACTCAAGAGCTGGCTCCTATGTGAACTCCAAGAAGATTTGCAGTAGTTACACAGCATGTGCGAGGATCGTTCGAGAGCTTGCATCACTGACGCGATCGCAGATCTTAAGTATCGGTATGAAACAGAAGCTCTTATGAAACGCAGACTATTGCTCTATGCACGCAAATAAACTCTGGTAACCATAGGAGCTCAACTCCTTAGAGATCCCACGCTTTCCTTTTCCTATAAAATTCATAAAATATAAAATATAATTAAAATAGTTTTATTGCCAGCATGTGAACCTATCATAAGATTAATCTTTATGAAATATCTCCCTCCGGTTGGAATATTGAACTAGAGTGCCCCTGAGGAGTGGTCGTTCGAGAGTGATGGAGGAGCGGCCCCGCCGAAGGATTTACGAAAAATGAGACCCAATGGTGGTATATGACTGATAATCCCTCTTCCATGAAATGTCTTAACTACCCAACCTATCCATCATTTCCCTGGCGTGTCTTGCAAAGTCCTAACCAAACCTATTTATTCCGCCTACGGGTTATAAATGACCATACGCATCCCTCATTGTATGCCCACATACCGCTTTAAACGATCCATAATGTGAGATTTAAAACTCACCCCAATAAATCTTTATGAAAATATTATATCCGTTCTTTCACTGGCTAAGGGACTACAAGCTGGTGTGACCCTTAGAAGTTTATGTTCATGCTCCAAGATGGGGGGGGTGGGGGAACTCTCAAAGTGGATCGGAAGCCACATGACATAGCCCTCCGTTTTAATTTATGAGATTGTTTAATGCAGTAGCGTAAAAGTGTTGGGTTTAGTGTATGGAACAAATCAAATTGATTACGGAACCACAATTTCACGCTGGTCCCTCTGGAATCCTCACCTTTGATTAGTAAGCCTTATGCGTAAGAAGAGGCGGAGACGAAAAAGGGCTAGCTAGCGAGAACGGCTCAGAGAGTGAGCGAAAGAAATAAGAACCGACCCTTATTAAACTTTCCTTTATTTTGCATTTTTTTTTATATTTTTAAGAGGTGGAAGCTCTATGGGCTCGAGCTGTAAGGCGCTTTTCTACCCCCTGAGATAAGATTGGGGGCAGGAGGTTTCGAGAAGAGCCTTGTCCTTGGATTGAAGTTTTTTGGTAGGATCAAGGCCTAAAAGCGTAGTGAGCATGCGTTGAAGTAAGGGTTTGGCTCTCCCAACCCATTTCGACCGGGGTTCTGAGAGCGTAGGTTTTGCCTGTATTCGCTGGTCTAAAGAACTGAAGCGAGGCGAGGGAAACAGCTTTATTTTTATTGTTTTGTAGTCTCAAGATCATAAAAAGTGAAGCAAGAAATCAAGACCCGAACCTATATTATGCTAATAGACAATGGACATATGGGTTTTCATTGATATTTTTCGGACAGTAGCATTCCCCATTACTTTATAGCTATCCAGCTAAGTTAGAAGTTAAAAAGCGTTGTTAGCATGTTTTTAATGAGCTGCATAATGGACAGTTTGGTTCACCTGCAACCATTGAGGATAGTGTAAAGGTTAGGCGTTCATAGACGCATTACTGACCTCAGGTTGAAGATGATTGGCCGCGCGGGGAGAAGTAAGACGAATAATGTGAGAGAAAAAATTTCTTTTTTTTTTATTTTTGTAGATTTAAATTAAAGTGGGCTATTTAAGAGCACTGAAATTTTTATGGCCCAATTCAACGTCAATGAACGGCTATTCTTATGTAAAGAATCCATTGTCTAAAGTTCACAATTTACTTTAAATAAGTAGAAAACATAGCTTTTTTGAAGTATTGACCTCTGTGTATTTTCCTAAGTTTGTTATCTGCGTTGTATTTGGGTGAACTTTTCTTCTACTATCGCAGATCTTTGCTGCGACTTATGTTTTCATGTATGGTTTCCACCGTTTGTTAAGTACTCAAGTTTAAAATAAACTGATATAAGCATGAAAGTACAGATACGTTAGCGCTGCTATAACAAATTTTTCAAGCTTATAAAACTGAGATGTATCGATGCACTAGTCTCATGATTTTCAAGATACTCATTGGCATGGCCTTGTTCTAATAGAATTCTCTGATTTTCATCTTTTCCAAGTTATAACTTCGAAAGTCTGAGAAGAATACCGGTTGGACAGTTCTGCCTCGGTAGAAAAAATATTATTTTTGAAATGAGAGTTTTGGTATATTATCTTTTAATATTGCGTAGAGACTATCTTAGCTCAAAAATTCATCAACCCTTGATTTTTTGAAGTAAAAGTAATAAGGTTTTATATCTATCTGATTTTCCTTGTAAGATTAACGTGAACATCAAACAAGGGTCACCTTGCTAATTTGTGCTATGCCTTGTATCACACTCTCCTCTGCATGTACAAAGATGACGTATTCTATCTTCGTCTTCATTAATTTATTATCATGATGATGTCTTTTCTATTATCTCTTGTAAAGTTGAATTATACAAATTGAGCCCATTTATACACTATCGTGTAAAATCAGGACTAAATCAAATTTGTCTGTAATGCACTGACTCATGACGAGCAACGCCGTCAAGAGAGTCTTGTCTCGGCTCCAATTCTTGAATTTATCTATTGGGCACTGCGAAACAATCGAGTCCTAGTATTCTTCAATTTTTTTTTTTATAATGGCTTAAAAAAAATGGAGTCTCGCCATCCGCCAAATTCCGCCACTCGGACTTAGCTAAGATTCCCTGTTTAAGAAGGAGAAAGGACATTATATGCATTTCCGCTTAGCAAATTAAGCCCCAGGTGACAATTTTTCTCCTTACATTTCCTGCCCAAATGGAAATTCCAAATGGGTCCACTTGTAGCTAAAAAAAATGGTAATGTCAAGCCCAAAATCAGGTGATTTTTAAAAAACATTCATTATCAGCTAACACTCTCACTGTAAATTGATCATTTTGTGCTACAGCAAATCTTGAATTTTCGAGCATTACTGAACAAGTAAGGGATCACTTCGCACAGAAACACCGCTATTCTGCACGCCGTTTTTTATTTTTATTTTTGTTTAGAAAACGTGTATCTTCCAGCATAATAATTTCGCAGTTGTTTATTTTTATTAATTTAGTGGTTGACACCTCAATAATGAAAAGTGCTGTATCCGTAAAATCATTGGCCTTTTTGATGAACATGTTGATTTGAGTCTCATTATCACTGGGTCAAAGCTCCCAAAACAATTTTCTTCTAATCTTACAATGTGCAGTTCTAAAAAAAAGGGAATTTCAAAACATGTCATCTCAAAAAAAAAACTAGATTTTTATATTATCAATTTAAAAAATAATTGAAATTGAACTTATAAATGAACAGATGTGAATAACTGGTTTAGTAAGTCCTCATCATCTACACCTGAACTTGGTATTTTCTGAAGCATGCTTATCTTCTAATTTCTTTTTTTCAATTACACCACATCTCTTCTCATTCTCTTAAGTTTGAATTGGGCCCAAGTCTATTTTACAATTTTATACTGAAATGGGGTTGATTCCTAACTGATGAAAAATGTGTGTGCAACTGGTCAAGTGCGCTTGCTCTTTGTTTTAAAGATTGAGTTGGTCCTATCATCACGCTTGCTAACAACTTCCATAATAGAAAATTTCCTTTTTATTCATTCAATTAGGTGAAAAATTCGCACCGGTCACAGACAATGGAAACCCAAGCAACTAGATGCAAAGAAGATTTTTAATTTTCAAATCTAATGCTACAAGTCTTCAAGAGGTCCTTACTGAACCATCTGCTAACGTGTTAATGGCAAAGTTCCAAAATTTATTGAAAGAAAAACTTATGCTTTTAACTATATCAATTGCTCGCTTAACAATCTTCCTCTTTCATAGTGTAACCTAGCCTTTATAGCTTTGCTTTAAGCTATTTACACAGAGTGTTGAGGATGGCAAGAAGCTTGTTCGGGAAGCATGATCGACTATGGTTAATGGTGCAACTGCGTTAGGTAAGACTTCTGAACGTCCAGAACGGGTTGATTTGCCGCGCCTTACAGGACGTTATTGGCAAAAAGGGATGACTTCTGCCTCTCTTAATGCTTCCGTAAATGTGCATTAACAATACTTGCTGACCATTAAAATTATTTGGCTCCTAATTGCCTGGCCATATTTTCTATCTCCGCAAAATCCGAATTCACCATGGGCATAATGCCTCCACGCCTTAAAAGATAATTTCCTGAACACAACTTTAATTCACCTCCTTTCCCCTCAATTCTTTAGCCCTGATAATTGCATTCAGTTAAGGACCCGCCCTGATTCAGTGTCAAAGAGTTCATCTCACCTCATGACTTGAGCTCTCAATGGATGATAGCACCTTAACTGCGGTGGCCCTTATTGAAATCCTCCATTTTGCACCCCTCCATAATTTGAACTTGGTTGATAAGGTGTCTATGAGGCTTTATGTATGGAATGGCCTTGGCTCTCAACTAGTCTTGCTTAAATCTGGAGATTGGCCCCCTCAATGGGGTAGGTATATCAGTTTGTTTCAGCGTCTCGTTATTCTACTGAGTTAGATTGTCGTCTAATTAGCCTGCATGCACCCTCTTAGTTCTCAGTTATTATAACCGGCTGCGTTTGGTGGACTGAGCAGGACATAGCATGTAGCTCATTCACAAGCACAATCTCGACAACCAACCCTAGCCTACGTCTATGTATTTTTATGTGAAGCATTGTAAGGAAAATCCGAGTGGTTAAACGGTTGGGGTTATAGCTGTGAGGGTATCAACCTTAATTGATTATCTTTTAGGGCTATTAGGAAATTTGAAGAATTTCAGGTATTCCATATGCAGTCTTAAAATGGATGGGGCTGGTTTACTTTTGAAGTTAAATTTTTAGCTTTTGGTTTAAGCAATGCCCCCATCAAATCTGGGCCTTATGGACCTATAGCTGTTTTTAACCAAGCCAAAGAACCCCTGGGACGGAACTCAGAGTAAAGGCCTTGGTGAGTGCAATCCAAGCGAGCTTTGTAGTTTATGAGAGCTGTAAGATTCGTGGGCACGTTTTTATATTGTGTTTGGGGTCCCTAAAGTGATGCCGAAGCATCTGGTAAGGTTTGGGGTGTTACGAGTCATTTTTTTGGTTTTTCTTAATTGCCTTGTCCCTTGATCATGGGTAGAGCTGAAGGCTATTATTCATTTTATTACTTGTTTTATTCGGGTGGGAGTGTCGCCTAGCCCAGCACAAGGCAGCGGGTGATTTAAGCGCTATGTCCGTGTATACGGTTTTACTTCAGCAAAGGTTGGAAGCTTAATTATTTTGGCGACAGTAGGGTTTTGTGTGAGGCTTATTTTGTCCGTCTCAATCCTTTTTGTAGTCTGGAGAGCGTGCTTGTTATGGTTTTGTGAATTGGTTTTCTTTAACTGTATCGTTGAATTCGTAAGGCGGGAGCCATGATTTATTTGATCGTTACTTTGCTCGTCGCTTTCAGTCTAAAGTGTGGTAACGTATAGTTCCGCGGACTTTAATAATACGACTGAGCCGGAAAGTATCGAAATGTTAGTGGCAAGGTTTGTTGTAGATAAGTAGGTTTATTTATAAAAAGTCTCTTATTTAAAGTTATCAATAATTTATTAATGCTAAGGTGATTGAATTTGAAGTTTTAATACTTAATTTGCTAGGATCAGTTTAAAGGTTGGTGCATTAACTGGCTATTTTGAAACTAAATTCTGTGTATTGAGAGCTGTAAAGTTACTCAGTTTTACATTTTAATTAGAATTTAGATAAATTCTTGATAGGCATAAAAGAACCTTGGTTTGAAGTTGTGACTGCGTAAGTTTTCAAGGATCTTTCCCATTGAGTGTAGTTGCAGAGTGGCGATGTTTTTTTTTTTAAAATACAGTGCGTCAGGATTTTCTTACCCAGTACTTAGTTTTATTAATGAATGGCATGTTCACCATGAATTAATAATGGAAAAATTAACAATTATTGATTAATTAAAAATCAATTTTTGTACTGTTGAAGTTAATTTAGACTGGTGAATTTATTTGAGCCAGGGGTTTTCTCTTCCTCCGGTGTAGTTTAAAAATTCGCATGTTGTTGATTTCCACGGTAATTATTATTCCATTAATGATTTAATAAATACCTCTCATTGCGAAGATGTTTGTCATGACTGTAAGGCTTGAATTTTTATGTACTTGAATTTCTATGTCCATTGTTTACGAACATGTGGAAATTTATGAAATTCTGTTGCCGCATTTCCCGCTTCATCGAGTTGCAATCACGCAGGTACCTATCAAAAATTAAAATTTTTTTCTCAAAAATGTGATTTATGAAAAGGATTCCTTTAATAACGTATAAGACACTATCACCTAGAAGGCTTTAAATTTGCAAACGGCCTTTTCAGTTGTTGCAAGTTCAAAACGAAGTGGTAGGGACATTTTCAATCTTTTTTTTCTTTCCCCTTATAAAAAGTTATATGGAATGAGCTAATAATAAATGGAAGTGAAAGTTTATTCCTGCACTAACATGTCCAGACTGTAATGAATTCCTTTTAATATAGTGCAAAGTTACAAGAGTGGAGAGTTGAATGTAGCCTTAATTTTCTCTTTTTCAACTAAAAAAATGTTACATTTTATAATTGCTTTATCTGGCTGCAGTCTACTTGTCTCCTGAACAATTGACTTAAAGCCTGCCATTGTATATGTGTTACAGCTATAAAAACTATCAGTGTTTCAAATTCCACCATCGTTAAAATGGGATACGTGGTTGCACATACTACTTCCTTCTTCTTCCTCTAGATGTACACAGCATATACTGCTAATTCAGTCCAATTCCTATTGTACCTTAACACCAGTGGTGACATGTGATTACATCGACCGTAACGTATTCCGTGTAACTATGCGACTATCATCCTGCTTTTGATCTGATTCCTCTTTACCTAATGTTCTTTATCCGAAATTCACATCTGCGTCTACCATGATGCTGGCTTCTTCAGGGGATCAGCCTCTAATTTGCGTCCAGATTTTAGACATTCTATTCTTTGCTTAAACAATGTCACTTGCTTCGCAATCCACTTCAATTACCCTCCAGCGGGCAACATGGATACTAATTCGAGTCAGTTTTTGAACACCCATCTAACAGATTTGTATGACATATGGCATAAACATTGTCAATTTGTACTATCACAAAAAGTTCTTCAAATTCTGACAAATTCCAAAATTTTGATTAATCCTTGCAAAATAACTAAAAATGTGTGTCAAGTGTTGCGAATACCTTTCGGTAAATGTGCAAAGTCTAAAAAGTGAAAGCTGTCAATTTTTTCCAAGTTTTAACTACCTTTAAAATAAAGTTTGAATTATCAGTAATATATTGAAATTGTTTAATTTATTAATTACAAGATGCAAATAACCTTGATTCATGGCGGTGACAACTTTTTTACTCCTTAGCAAGTTTTCCCCTTTGCCCTGCAAAGAATGGGAGAAACTTCCCAAAAATAGGTGTGCCAAGCTTGTAGCATCATACTCAAAAAGACTTGAGGCTGTAATTGGTGCCAAAGGTGCCTCAACAAAGAGCAAAGGCTGTGCAAATTTTTTACAAATAAAAAAATCCCATGTACATAATTATTCAAAGATTTCAAACAAACTTCTTTCACGTTGTCATGAATTGAATCCATTTTGGAATAAAGCTGTAACATAACAAAATGTGGAAAAAGTGAAGCGCTGTGAATACTTTCCGGATGCACTGTAAATCCTGTCTAATAACAAAATGTAAAGGTTTGAAGTTATGTTAGATGCAGCTTTTCATGCTATCACCCACTGTAAACTAACGCCAGTGCTGTATTTTTCCTGCATGCAGCCCAAGCATGGCATTATCTCTATTGGCTTTTATTTCTGTGATTTTTAGCAACAGAAACCCGGGACTGATCATCTCTCTCATGCATCAATAATAAAGAAGTATTGCTGGGCCATGAGTTTAGTTTTGGCACATTTTGTTTAGCTTTATATCTTATGCTGAGGGTGGGAATTGGACAACCTCAAGGTTGTAGATCACATAAATGTAGTCCTTGGTGTGTTGGCATACACTGTGTACAAAGTGCGACTTTTGGCTCTTTTGTTTTGATGATACATGGCAGTTGGAAGAGTTTGGGGGGGTCCATTTACAATATATTCACTGGGCTTGCTGAACAGCCTTGCCCAGTACATAGACAAAGAATGTTTCCTTTGTCCTATTAGTTTCATTCACACCACTGTGCATTGTGTGCATAAAAAAATAAGTAGGACGCGGTGCGTTCTTACGCAGCACAGCATGTTGGGACACACTACACCAAATCATAGGGAACTGAGGCACATCAAGAGGAATGTTATTCTTTAATGATTTTTCAATTTAAAAAAGATAATATGCAATGTATTTCAAGAATGTCTCTTTACAATGCACACCAGCAGCTGCATGTGAGTATAATGTGCTGCTGGTTTGAATGGGCCCAAACGGTCCTGCAAGACAAATCTAATCACCTGGACACATTGGGGTTTATTTACTGAGACTGGAGAGTGAAAAATTTGGTGCAGCTGTGCAAAGAAACCAATCGGCTTCTAGAGATCTCTCTCTCTCTCTCTCTCTCTCTCTCTCTCTCTCTCTCTCTCTCTCTCTCTCTCTCTCTCTCTATCTACTATCTATATATATATATATATATATATATATATATATATATATATATATATATATAATAATTTTTTATTTTTTTTGCCAAAGCTTAAAGTGGTTGTAAACCCTCAGGGGCTACTTTCACCTACAGGTAAGCCTGGATTAAGGCTTACCTGTAGGTGTAAGAAATATCTCCTTAACCTACACGGTTTAGGAGATATTTGCAAAAAAGACTGTACCGCTGTCTAAAGCACATGCATGCTGTAGACAGCGGTGCAGGCGCACTGAGCGTGCCGTTTCAGAGGGAGCGATTGCGTCGTCACTGGCGGCTCCCGCGCACATGCCGGAGTCGCACAGCCAGAGTCCGCGAACACGGAAGTCACTCCGGGTAATCGAAAAAAAAGCATGACAGGACCTCTTTTAATGTGAAATCTGGGGTCAAAAAGACCTCAGATCTCGCATTTACACTTAGACTGCTTTCACACTGAGGCACATTACAGGTGCTATAGCACCTGCATAGCGCCTGTAAGAGCCTCTCCTCTCACTCCAGTGTGAAAGCCTTTCACACTGGAGCGGTACGCTTGCAGGACAGTAAAAAAAGTCCTGCAAGCAGGAGCAGTGTACACTTTAACCCTTTTTCGGCCGCTAGCGGGGTTAAAATTGCCCCACTAGCGGCCAAATAGCGCCGCTAAAATGATGGTAAAGTGCCGCTAAAAATAGCGGCGCTTTACAGCTGATGCCCCCAACGCCCCAGTGTGAAAGCAGCCTTTAAATGCAATAAAAAAAATAAATTAAAATCTTTTTATTGAAAAAATTAAATCAATAATCCCCCCCCCTCCCTTTTAGGGCTGTTGGGCGTAAGTGATGTTTGACATCCAACGTCATTGAGTAGAGTGGGGCCCTCACTCGAGGGGAAAGGATTGGATTGTCTCCGCTGCTCCGGCAGGGAGGACTGGAATGTGGCGGAAGGGGGAAGGGGGGTGGGCACCTCTCCTGCCGCCGATAAAAGTGATCTTTCTGTGAATGCGCTGCAGAGACCACTTTTGGAGGACCGCCTGCCGTTTCAGAACATACAGGGGTTATGGCAGCTATTATTTTGCAAACTTGGGCAATGTACACGTATGCCCTGCTGTTCCTTTCCTATTTGCATTACAGTATTGGTGCACTTTTAAAACCTTACCCCCCAAATAAGCGTATGTATGCACCATACACCATCATATGATATGTCCCTTGTGCTGCTGTGTCCTCTTTTTGCTGAAATCTTCTCCTCCAATCCCCTACACCCCCTGACGTAGTAATCTGCCAGCCATATCGGGGGTTAATAGAACTGAGAGCGCTGTGACCGACACTCCTCAAGTGTGGCCGACTATGCCTGCCTATTCCACCATACTACAGCTTCTATGAATGCAACGTGATCCATAAATGAAGGATGGGCAGATGATTGAAACCTCCACCCCCTCCATTCATAGATCACGTTTCATGCATAGAATGATCTTCATAGATCACGTTTCATTGATTCATTCATAGGTTCTAATAATGGAGGAGCTGGACAGAAAGGCTGGGCATAGTTGGACACTCTTCATGAATGTCTGTCACAGCTTGCTTATTTCTATTAACCCCTGCCATGCCAGAAGATTATGGGGTGGGGGGCATTGGAGGAGGAAAATGTTATCTACATCAGTGGACAGCAGCACAAAGGATGCATCACACTACAAGTTATGTCCCTTGTGCTGATTTTTTTTATTTTTTATAGT
The DNA here is from genome assembly GCA_028564925.1 of Lithobates sylvaticus. Classification (NCBI taxonomy): domain Eukaryota; kingdom Metazoa; phylum Chordata; class Amphibia; order Anura; family Ranidae; genus Lithobates; species Lithobates sylvaticus. Next base: position 454,977,804 of record CM053030.1, read on the forward strand.
AAGCATTGGCTTTAATGAATTACAGGTATGCAGGCCAGGTTAAATAATTGTGGTTTGGGGTTTTAGGCTGGGTTCACACTGGTACGACACAACAGTCATACGATTGTGAATCTTTAGGGGCAACTCCACGCCAAATTTGAAAAAACTGCATGGGTTCCCTCTCCAAGAGCATACCAGGCCCTTCGGTCTGGTATGGATTTTAAGTGGAGAAGAGAGACCTGGCAAAAGAGCGAAAAGACTCGGCAGAGGCAGAAGACAGCGGACAGAGGGAAAAGAACCCGAGAGGGCTAGAAGACATCAGCGGAGAAGAACCGGCAGAGGCAAAAGAGCTGGAGAGGGGAGAAGAAATCTCAAGAGACGCCGGAGCTGCCTTAATAAATTACTTTAAAAACCTGTATACTGTGTTTTATTTTTGACACTTTTTTTATTTTTTTATTTACTTTTTTAAGGTGAATGGGTAGGGGTACAATGTACCCCATACTCATTCACATAGGGTGGGGGGCTGGGATCTGCGAGCCCCCTTGTTAAAGGCGGCTTCTAGATTCCTATAAGCCCCCCGCCTGGAGACCCTAACGACCAACGCCCAGGGTTGTCGGGAAGAGGCCCTTGTCCTCATCAACATGGGGACAATGTGCTTTGGGGTGAGGGATGCAAGGCCCCCAGCCCCAAAGCACACCCCCATGTTGAGGGCATGCGGTCTGGTAAGGTTAAGGGGGGGTTTGCGCTCGCTCGTCCCCAACCCTATTTCCTGACCTGCCGGGCTACGTGCTTGGATGAGGGTCTGGTATGGATTTTTTGGGGGACCCCATGCTAATATTTCGGCGTGGGGGGTTCCCCTTAAAGTCCATGCCTGATCGAAGGGCCTGGTATGGTCTTGGAGGGGGAACCTATGCCGTTTTTTTTTTTTTTTTTTTTTTTTTTTATTTGGCGTATGGTTCCTCTTCAAGATCATCACAAGCACAAGTCGCATGCCAAAGTCAGATCAGTTAAGACCGCAAACCGACTTCAGTGATATTTAATGGGCTGAAGTAGGATCAAAGTCGGACCAAAGTAGTGCAGGGAGCATTTTCAAAGTTGGACCAACTTGTGTCGGACCAGTTAAAGCGGTGTTCCGGCCGAAATTATACTTTTTAAATAAAAGTACCCCTATAATACACAAGCTTAATGTATTCTAGTAAAGTTAGTCTGTAAACTAAGGTCTGTTTTGTTAGTTTTTAGCAGTAGTTTGTTATTTTATAAACTTGCAGCAGGCAGTGGCCATCTTAAGTGTGGGCATCTGAAGCCAGACTGTATTTCTTCCTGAATCTCATCCTTGCAGATCTCGTACATGCTCAGTGCAGCATAAGCAGTGTAATAGGTTTCAGGTCAGGTTTCCATAGCAACGGCAGTTTGAGAGGAAGTTGCTGAACCTTCCCAGGAGGCATTGCAAACAGGAAATGATGCGATGGGCCGCGGCCAGGGAGGAGGAAGTAAAAAATGAATACAGCAGATATACAGTCTGTGCTGAAAAAAAATAAAAAAAATATCCAATTTGTTTACAGTGCACAGTTTAGTGAGGGATGCTGAAGAGTTGTAAAAGTGGGTGGAACTCCACTTTAAGACGGCTCTCATGGAAAATTGCTTTTCACATGAGCTCCCAATGTCAGAGCGTTTGTCGTACCAGTGTGAACCCGGCCTGAGTTCTTATTGTAAAATAGACAATACCAGTACGATGTATTTCTGCAGCACATCAGCATTTCTACCACTAGTTTTTACTTTAAATGTCAATGTCATGAAGGAGAAGAAAATAGAATCCATTGTGTGTTGGGAGAGAGCATTGACCTTCTGCCTGTGAATTATTGCTCCTATAAAGGTATTGTTTAGTCTGCTTGCAGTTTGTAATTGCTGAGGTTAGGGTGAACTTTTTTTCTTTCTTGCTCATAATTATCTCTTACGCAGAGATACATTTCTGCATGACCCGGAGTACTTTGATGTCCTATGGCATGATAACATGGGATCTATTCCAACCGTTGGAATGTTTTAAAGATACAATGGAAAATAGTGTTAAAATTAAAATCTGCTGAATTAATTAAAAATCACATTTCTGAACATGTTACATGTTGCACCTGTATTTAGGGCACTGCTGATTCTATTGTGACAGCCAGCAGGGGATCTTCTCCCCACACCCGCTGTGACGATTTAAAAAACTTGCAGCCATGTGTGGCTCCACCCCCATGGCCACGTCATTCATTCACAGAGTACCGTGATTCAATGAACTACAAATACCGTCTTCCATTGCGGCAGATGGCTTGTAGTTCTCGAACTGCAAGGGCGCTGATGAGTGCTCTTTGTTCATTGATCTTCCTGCTCTCCAGTACTGTGTGTACAGGAGCTATGGGCAGACAGCTTTACTGAAAGTCTGCATGAGCCCGGCATTATACCAGCGATCTGCGGATCGCAGGTGCAATGCACTGCAGGCTCCTAAGAGAAAAAAATTAAATATTTTTTTTTTACCTGCAAAAAATGTGCATTTATGGTTAAAGTGAACTTATCCTTTTAAATATAATCGGCTGCATAGAGAGAGCAGCTTACATTCCACCTCAGGACAGCTCCAAAAAATGTATCTATGCAAACTGCCCTTTGTTCTATTGTTTTTTGGCAAAGCTTACACAGAAGAACTGAAGTAGAGGGTGTTCTTATTATCTCCATGTCTATTTTTTTCCCCTCTTTGTTAAAGAGGACTTAAACAGTGGGAACCATGCCCAAAAAGAAAAATGGGGAAGGTCCAAGACGCCAGTTTTGCCTGCAGCTAATCTTTTGTCCGGGACTGACTTAATATGCCTTGTTACTGCTAACAGCACTCCAGCCCCAGTCTGCTAATTGGAGAGTGAAGGAGCAGAGGAGACTGATGAGGCCGTTACTCTGCTCACTCTGTTCTCTTGCTCCTTTCAGCTTATTACATTTCTACATATTTGCATGCAGCTCATCTGACTTGCAGCGTTGTTCCTTCCTCTCCTAGTCACAGTGCTGATGTACACAGGTTTAGAATAGTCTGAAATCTAGCCAAATGTGAGTCCTTACACTTGCTGCATTAAAAATAATCAGTGGTTTACAAATGAATACAGAGCAACCCCTTAAAATCAGGGGAAAATCGTGGGTGCGTGTTATACGCCGAACCCCGTCTGACAGATTTTTTTATTTTTTTTTATTTTTTGCTTTATTTTACAAAATCTCATACCACGCCACGTCCGGGGACACTCCAGTAGCAGTAATTGCAGATTTCGACGACTGTTTTCACAGAACACCGGCATCGTATACACTGCGGTACACAATATAATGAGTGGACATTGTTAGTCCGCCAGCTAGTAACCAACAATGTGGCCCCCTCCAAGGCGGTGACAACTTTTTTACTCCTTAGCAAGTGAACTAAAGAAGAGAAGTTTTTCCCCCCCCAAAAGAGGGAAGTGGGGTTTTTAGGCAGCACAGTAGATAAAGTGAGATAATTGATACGACATGGGTCAAAGATAAAAGATAAAAAATTATTTTAAAAGAAAAAAATATTTTATTTTATTGGCACCACTGTGACAATAGGTTTAAAAGACATGAGCCTCATTTCAAGAATGCCATACAACAATCATATAATAAAACGTACAGTATTGCATGGACAAGCAGTGCTTTTCACAGTATCATATTTCCTGAGAGCAAAAAAGGGGAAACAAAAAGTAGAACCTGACGCGTTTCAACTATTATCTGTATAAGTCTTCTTCAGAGGATTACTTTTTTAGAAAAGATGTCTTTATCTGCTGGAATATAAAACATAATGGTATAACATGCTTGTAAGCATGGAATAAGTACAGTCATCTCTTAATAACTATACATGGTAAATACTGACATCAACCATTATAATGAAGCTTTATATATTTACCCACGTCTGTGTGATTGATATTATGGGCTTCTTTACTTGAGGGTCTTTCTAAAATGATTCTCCTTCTCCATGCGGCTCCAAGGCGCTTCCCCACTGATCGAGGCGAGCCAGGCAACAGATTTCCGGGTGCAGGGCTTACAGGGGGTCACACGGGTTTTGACCAGCGGCAGCCGATTGAGCTGGGTGAGGTTCGGGACGGGGGGGAGAGGGATAGAACCCAGTTCCTGCATCGATATTCCAAAAGAGGGAGAGGGTTGAAAGAATATTGTTCTAATTCTAGTGTATAGGTTATTTATCTTTTTTTGATGCATCATATGTACGTTGTATTAGGGTGCCTTATCAGAAGGCCTGTCCCTCTTACGGATAATATATAACCTGTTTATATATGACCTATTGTGACATACACAATATGGCCTACCTATCCCGTATGCACCACTTTTTCTTCACACGTGTATACCTTCCCTTTCCACTTTCATTATAAATTCTGTGTATTAGGTGTTATTGTAAACAGACCAATGTGAGAGGTGGGGTGTTCGTGTGAGGGAAGGATAGAAGGGGGAAAGAAGAGGGGACTGGAGGGGGGAGGGGAAAGGGGGGGAAAGGAAAGATGGGAAAAAGAAAAAAGAAAAAGGAAACGGGAAAGGTGTGGGAAAGAGACGGGAAAGGGGCAAAATGGAAGCGATAAGGGGGGAAAACAAGGGAGGAAAAAAAAGAAAAAAAAAAGGAAAAAGAGAAAAAAAGAAAAAAAAAAAAAAAGGAAAAAAAGGAAACAAAAAGACATGACTGTATGGCGCGCACATACAACCAGGGGAGAGGGAAATAGGAAAAGAAGGGGGGGGGGGTTGGGGGGAAGACTGGAGGAAGAGAAAAGGGGAGGGAGAAAAACTAGAGGAGAAAAGGGGGAAAGAAGGAAGAAAAGGGACCAGAGGGAGTGATGGGACAGGGTCAGGGAATAGGGAAAGGGGGAAAAAAGGGAAGGGGAAATGGTGGGGAATTTGTGAGGTACTTGTTGGTGTCGTGAATGGGAAGTGTATAGATGTGAGGTGGGAACCTGGTGTGATGAGCTCTGTGCATTGCAAAATGATGTGCAAATAGGGGTAAACTGTGAAAAAAAAAAAAAAAAAATATAAACTAGCAGTGCCAAATGGACATAAGTCGAAGTGAATGGTCAATGTGAAAAGACTGTGGACAGGACTGCATGCTGAAAGTGCCAGGAGGAGGCGAATGACGGGGGAGGGGGGGGGGGGGGGGGGAAAAGAAAGTGAGAAGGGAAAAATTAAGTAGCATAGTGCAAGAGATGAAATTATGATGGTGTATCTTGGGTATGTTTCACCAAACACATAATGCAAGTACTTAACCAAACACATAATGTGTATTTGGATACGTATGAAAAAAGACATAGTTAATATCGATAGTTACCTTGTTAGGTCAAATGCCAGAGGCGCCCCCCTTAGTAGTGTTGCTATTGCACAGATCCTAATCCCCACAATGAGGGGAGCCACAGTACCCTCTTGGGGGACCGTGCAGGAAGAAAAGAGGGGGACTTGTAGGGGTATATGTCTGCAGCCTTAGATGTATGTCTGCAGTTTTAAACCACCTGGTGGAATGAGAGATACGCAAGGTAAGTACTTTGGTCAGTCATCTAAACAGGATAGTTTTAGGATAGGAAGGGAAGGTACACTTACTGGTTCGGTGCTGGTTGGATGCGTACCCTCACATGGAGATGAAAGTTACTCTCTCCTGTGGGGTATTTATGGGTATAGGCTAATTGGACTTATGGATATCAGGTGTGTGGGAGCGGATGGTAGGGGTGGGGAGTGGGCGGGAGGTGGGAAAAGTGGAAGAGGGGGGGGGGGGGGGAAGGAAATAGCAGGAAAGGGGAGGGCCCGATACTTGTCACTCCAACGTTCGGCTGCGGCTGTCATGGCGGTCATTGGGCCGCCTCGTGTGGCCTCCTCGGCGTTCCCGAAGGCCAGGGCGGTCCCGCAATTGCGTTGTCTCCGTCGCAAGTGCGTGACGTCACGCGCTGTGCGCACGCACGCGGCCTCGCGCATGCGCACTAGCGCTAGACTAATGTCCGGAAGACAATCGGGGATGCCGCCGGCAAGGGGGATGTTCCTCAACGCCAATTACCTGGACCAGCCAGGACATTGGCCGAGGGAGTATGTGGAGGAGACACTGATGGAAAAAGCTCCTCCTCCCCTTGCCGTGAAGCCGTGCACCTCGGTATGACCTGAGCACACCCAGACCGATGGGGGCGGATGGGAGCCACCTAGAGGGGACAATCGAGATGAAAAGAGTGTTTTTATAAGTGCAATAATTACAAGAATTGTCCTTACTTAATGGGCATAGTGATCTAAAAAAATGCAAAGATCGTTCTCCATCAGTGCACATATAAATGCCATATAATCTTTGACGATACATGTAAAACATAGTACACATTGTATTAGATTTTTAAAGAATGAAGTATCAATTTTAATGTTTAATAGACATGAAAACTTAGGCGCATAAATACATATAAAGGAATACCATGCTAAAGAGTATTGTAAAACTATGTGGTTGTGAAGGGAAAGCAGGAGTCCCACCCCGGAATGCTACTAGTCCAAACATGTCCACCCGTAGGCCCAGAGGGGGAATGAAAAAGCTGATTACTTTTATTGTGTTTTTCCCGAGACGAACCCCTTCAAAAAGGGGGCGAAAGAAATGGACTCGTTGAGTCCTGGTGGTGAGGTGGCATCTAGGTTGAAGATCCATCTCTGCTCACACTGTAAAAGTGTTTTATTCCAGTCGCCACCTCGATCGGGGATATGTATCCGATCGATTGCAGTGAATGTTATATTGGGCATTCTGTAGTTGTGCTTGACGACCACATGGCGACCCAAAGGCAGATAGTGATTGCCTATCTGCATCGAGTAGACATGTTTGGACATCCGGCGGTGGAACTCCTGCTTTGTCTTCCCCACATAGTAAGCCCCACATTCGCAGGACATCAAGTATACTATACCCCTGGTTTGGCAATTGGCGTAGTGCCGTGGCTTGAACATAGTCCCATTTGGGAGACAAAAGATTTTTGAACGATTTATATACCGGCAACACGAGCAGTGGCCGCAGGGGAATGAGCCAAAGGTCACGCAATGTTTCAATCTCTTTATCTCGTTCTTATACTCGCTTTGTACAAATTTGTTTTTAAGCGATGTGGCTTTTCTGAATGTAATTGAAGGGCTGTTGGGGATGAAATTACTCACTTTTGGGTCATCTGTCAAGATGCTCCAGTGTTTTTGAATGACGTTTTTGATCTCATTGTGTTGTTTCGAAAATCGGAGAATAATTCGGGTAAAATTATTGTCATGATTCTTCCTTACGGTTCTCTTTGTGAGGAGATCGCTGCGAGATTGTGTGCAGGTTCTATTATAGGCTTTCCGTAGGCAGCAGCGGCTGTAGCCGCGTGCTAGTAGCCTAGCCTGTAAATTTTTGGCTTCTAATTTGAATGAGGACTCCTCAGAGCAGTTTCTGCGAATACGCAAATACTGCCCGTAGGGGATCGAATCTTTAAGAGGTTTGGGGTGAAAGCTATCAGCATGGAGAATTGTGTTCCCTGCTGTGCTTTTCCGAAACAAGGTTGTAGAGATTTTGTTTTCGTGACTACGCTCCAATTGGACATCAAGAAAGGTGATCTTGTTTGGGTCGTGTGTCATCGTGAATTTTAGATTATATTCATTGACATTGATATAATTATAGAATTCTAGCAACATTTCTTCTGATCCCTCCCAGACGACGAGGACGTCATCGATGTACCGTAGCCATAGTTTAATATGGCTCGTGTACACGAGGAGGTCCTCGTCGCCTAGGAGGGATTTCTCCCACTCCCCCAGGTACAGGTTGGCGTAGGCCAGGGCACAGCATGTGCCCATGGCCACGCCCTGCACCTGGAGGTGGTGGGAGTTGTTGAAGGCAAAGAAATTGTTATTGAGAATGTAATTCAAACTGCTGGTGATGAAGTCATTCAGGGGTGGGTCGTATTTGCCGCTCCGCCGAAGAATGTCCCGTACAGCTGCGACCCCCTTGACGTGGGGGATCGAGCTGTACAGGGCCTCGACATCTATGGCCACCAAACGGGAGTTGGGTGGTAACAGTACTGTTTTGGTGGCCTGCAAAAGATGGATGGTATCCTTCACAAAGGATGGTAAGCTTATAACAAAGGGTTGCAGGAAGGAATCTATCACCTTACTAAGATTCTCGGAGATGTTTCCATTTCCCGAGACAATTGGTCGTCCCGGGGGTTTACTATACCCCTTATGTATTTTCGGGAGACTATAAAATGTTGCTACTCTGGGGTGTCTAACCATAATGAATTCACATTGGTCCTTGGTGATGGTGCCATCGACAAGGGCCAATTGTATCATGTCATAAAATTCACTGTATGAGGTGTGTATTGCCTTAATAGTGACACTTACATACCAGTTCCTATTATCTAAAATATTCTGGCACATGCTTACGTAGTCCTCATTGTTCATCAATACAACGTTGCCACCCTTATCTGAGGGTTTAACTGTAATATTCACATTTTTACGTAAAGATTCTATGGCTTTAGATTCCTCAGAAGTTAAATT
>CM053030.1:454986790-455033713 GCA_028564925.1 Lithobates sylvaticus
TGTGTTCTAACTGAAGGAGAGGGCACTGTCTGGGGGAGATGACAGATCATTGTTCATACTGTGTATGAACAGACAGATCCCGGTTCTCAGTGTGTCAGCAGCGATCGCGGGAGGCCATCGGTGATCGCGACCGCCAGGCACTCGCATTGGCTCCGGGGGCGAGCAGCGGGCGTGCTTGCTTGCGCCCCTAGTGGTCACAGGGCCAAGAGAGGTTGCATAACAATTCACCCAGCCGTTCCGTGTTTTATTTTTTAAATAAATAACAAACATGTTATACTTACCTGCTCCTGCTATGGAGTGAGGCTTGGCCCTGCCCCCTCTCTCCTCATTGGTTTACTGGCTGTGATTGACAGTAGTGGTACAGTAGTGGTAGCCAATGGCTACCACTGCTGTCTCACACAAGCGTTACAATCTTTCTGTACACTTTCTTTTAGATGTGCCAACAGCTGTGTTGCATACCTGATTGATGTAAAGCTGGCCATAGATGGGTAAAATTCTGAATAAAAATGCTTGGGAAAAGAAGGGTCTAAAAGTTTGTTAGTTTTTCTAATCATTTGTGGGTCAAAACGACATTCGTTTTAAAATGGTTTTAAGTCTAAGGCCCCTTTTCACACTACCGCGACTTCAAAGTTGTGCGTTTTTTTTTTTTTTTTTGTCGTGATTCCAGGGAATGCATTTGGAACTCGCACCAAAGTAGACTACTTTGAAGTTGGCACGACTTGAAGTTGTACTAATATGAATGGTTGTCATTGGAAATCATAGGGAGCGACTTGTCATGCGACTTTGCAGTCCCAAGTCGAAGTATGTAAGAGGCCTAAATGTTTTTTTTACCTTAATGCGTTCCCTGCATTAAGGTAAACATCCCATTACCTTTTCTACCCTAACCCCCCCCCCCCATCCCCGTTTCTAAACTACCTTATCCCTCTCACTGCTCCAGCACTATCCTGGCATTGACTGTTTCCTGGTCTCATAGGAGCCTCTCATGAGAACCATAGGCTGTCAGTCAAATCCTGTGGGGAATGAGCAAGGGACATGGCCAAGCCATGCTGTGTGTGTCTATGGATGTACAAAATACATTTCAGGAGCCCATAGGTGCCCCCTTAGCAGTCAGTTTACTAAGGGGGCACCTGAAGGAGAGGAAGAACAGGCGGCACTAGCAGGGGACACCAGAAGAGAATTGTTGCTTAGAGCAGGTAAGTACAACATATATATATATATATAATAATATTTTTAAGACAAAAAAAAAAATTGCCTTTTAACCACTTCAGCCCCGGACCAATTGGCAGCCAAAGAACCAGGCCCCTTTTTGCGATTCGGCACTGCGTTGCTTTAACTGACAATTACGCGGTCGTGCGACGTGGCTCCAAAACAAAATTGGTGTCCTTTTTTCCCCACAAATAGAGCTTTCTTTTGGTGGTATTTGATCGCCCCTGCGGTTTTTATTTTTTGCGCTATAAACAAAAATAGAGCGACAATTTTGAAAAAAATGCAATATTTTTTGCTATAATAAATATCCCCAAAAAATATATAAAAAACATTTTTTTTCCTCAGTTTCGGTCGATACGTATTCTTCTACATATTTTTGGTAAAAAAAAATCACAATTAGCGATTTATTGATTGGTTTGCGCAAAAGTTATAGCGTTTACAAAATAGGGGATAGTTTTATAGCATTTTTATTTCTTTTTTTACTAGTAATGGCGGCGATCAGCGATTTTTTATTGTGACTGCGACATGGCGGACACATCGGACATTTTTGACACATTTTTGGGACCATTGTCATTTATACAGCAATCAATGCTATGTAAATGCACTGATTCCTGTATAAATGACAGTTGTAGTGAAGGGGTTAACCACTAGGTGGAGTGGAGGGGTTATGGGCTGTGGTGTGTGTGTGTGTGTGTGTGTGTGTGTGTGTGTGTGTGTGTGTGTTTTTTTTTTTTTTTACATTAGGGGGCGGGGCTGACGTCTGACGTCATTGATCGGCTTTCCCGATGACCGGGAACAGCCAATCAATGACAGGCAGAGTAGGAAGCACGGGAAGAGGTTTGTTTACACAGACCTCTCCCCGTTCTTCAGCTCCGTGACCCGATCGCGGGACTCCAGCAGCGATCGGGTCCTCTGGTCCCGCGCCCGGGGTCACGGAGCTCCCGACCGGGTCGCGAGCGCGCCGCTGGCGGCACGCACGCGACCCACGGGCAGTCATTTAAAGGATCCCGTACAGGTACGGGATTTTGCCTGCCCGTGCCATTCTGCACACGTATATGTACATGAGGCGGTCGGGAAGCGGTTAAAATCACTTTAACTACACACTTAAAGTGTTACTAAACCCAGGAGCCTGCATTCACTATATCTGGTCTTTCACAGTACACAGAACATGGAAATGCAATTATTTTAGTAAATATAAACTGCTAAATACCTTTTCTCTTCAGCAGTATATAGCAGTCTTATGACTTCTTTCAGTGTCTGACCGAGCACTGGTTAAAGTTTGCAGGAGGAGTTTTCATTCTCCTCTGACTGTCCCATGAGGCTGCATCACCCTTGACTTTCAGTCTGGACAGTGCCGATTGGCCATGTGCTGATCACATGCACCCTCCTAAAAAAAAAAAAAAAACTCTCTAGCCATACACGCCAAACTGGGCATGTGCAGAGTGCCCCCAAGGCTCTGTTCTATCGGCAGATGGATTGGGCACAGTAAAGGAAGATGAGGATCAGAGATGACGGGATCAAACCGCCTTTTTACACAATGCAAAGTATTTACCCCTTAGGTTCCACAGGGAGTATAACAAGTATGCTTTACTACATATACAGACTGATTTTACTGCTGTGGGTTTTGTAACACTTCAACCAATAACTAACATAGTACAATACTCTGCTACTAATATAGCAGTAGGAAGAGTTACCGTATATACTCGAGTATAAGCTGAGTTTTTCAGCACTTTTTTTTTTTTTTTTGTGCTGAAAATGCCCCCCTTGGCTTGTACTAGAGTCGAGCACATTTTCCGAACCGACTTTGGGGCCCCGTATCTTGGTGTGTAAACCCAGTGGAACTAGCACTGCAACATATCCAAAGATGGGGTTCCTAGCTCCAAGTGGCCCCGAGATACGGGGCCCCAAACTCGGTTCGGAAAATGTCATTCTCTTTTGCAGAAAAGTGCTTGACGTTTTCGGAACCGAATTTGGGGCATTGTATCTCAGGGCCACTTGGTGCTAGGAACCCCATCTATGATATGTTGTAGTGCTAGTTACTGGGTTTGCACACCAAATTTGGGGTTCCTAGCACTAAGTGGCCCCGAGATACGGGGCCCCAAAATCGGTCAACTGTGTCCATCTGTAGCAATGTCATTTTGGGACCCTTTAGGTTCAGAGACCCAAAATTTTGGCTGCAGCTAAGGGGCATTTAGGAACCCTTAACTACCGAGTCTGAAGTTCGGGGGGACCTATGGCTGCAAATGGGCACAGTGAGGCTGCAAATGGGCATTGTTGACCCTCTTTTCCACTTACAGTAGCTGCGCATTTCTCACCCTAGACTTCTACTCGAGTCAATACGTTTACCCAGTTTTTTGTGGTAAAATGAGGGGCCTCGGCTTATACTCGGGTCGGCTTATACTCGAGTATATACAGCACCTTTTTTTTTTTTTTTTTTTTTTTTTTTTTTTTAATTGCTTCCCTTCCCTTCCAATGGCTACAGTCAAAAGACTTGTTTCCAGGTGTCTATCACATGGTCTCTGCCGAAAAGGTTTGAATGAATGACATTCCTGTAGAAATGGCCAGTTAACAGTGCTTGCCTCTCTCTGCCTGAGCAGTGACCTCCTCTCTGCCTGAGCAGTGACCTCCTCTCTGCCTGAGCAGTGACCTCCTCTCTGCCTGAGCAGTGACCTCCTCTCTGCCTGAGCAGTGACCATATAAACAATGCTGCGCCATTTCTCACTAGATGAGCTTTGCCTGTTGGGGAAATGTGATCAACGGCAGACATATTTAAGCATGGGAGAGAAGGGCTGTTTATTTTTGGTACACATAGGAGTTTAAAGTGTGAGTAAACTCCCATCTCTGACTTTTACCTATAGATAAGTCTATAATAAGGCTTACCTATAGTGTAAATTTTGCCTAATCATGCACAGTTTAGGAGATATTTACTGTACATTCAGCCAGTAAAATCACTGGCGCATGTGCTCTGAAGAAACGGCCATGCAGGCTCCCATGCGCACATGTGAGAGTGACGTCATTGCGGCTCCGGCCAATTGCACAGCCTGAGTCTGCAAACCCTGAAGAAAGACCAGGGAAGATGGGAGCGCCTGCAGTTCTGACATCTCGGCACTGGAATGCTTTGTTTTGGGGTAAGTTTAACATAATGTGCTAATATGCGATGCATACTAGCACATTATGACATTTTCCTTGTAGGGGGAAAAAAAAATATTTCCAGCAGTTTACTGCTGCTTTAAAGCCCAACTCCAGTAATTAGAAAAACTACAAGGCTCGATTTTTTTTTTTTTTTTTTTTCTAATTCCTGGACTTGAGCTTTTAAGCATAGGGACAGTTTTCGATTCATACAAATCCCCCTTCATACTTCACACAGTATAAAAACCGCAATGCCAATAGACGCCTGCCTAGCTGTCAGATTTACATGGCTCTGCTATATAACAAGCTGTAGCAATCATCAGCCACAGTAGATCTGTTAATGCTCGGTGCCAGCTGGCGCTGCTAAAAGGTTTTACCACTTCAGATGGTAAAGCTTTCATCAATCAATTCCTGATCAGTGTTTGAACATTGATAATCCTATGGCTGCGTTGTGCGGTAGGTCATTATGTTGAATAGCTAATTTGTCTTTCCATCCCTATGTGCTGTTCTGGTTATATCTGTTTGAATACTTTGCATAATCCCAACTTAATCTGAATCTCATTTGCTAAATCTTCTTCTGCATCACATGAACTGGCAAATAGTAGGTCGAGACATCAGGGTGAGTGCGCAAAACAAATAGCTTCCGTGTGCGTTCAGCTCTCCATGTTGGTGAAAATGGGCAGAGTGGGGCTGATCTGAGCATCCTTATAATAGTGTAGGGCAGCGTTTCCTAACTTTAGAAAACTATGTATACTTTTACATTTTTTTTTTCCCCCAAGTATATCAACAGTTGGTTAGCTTCCCTCCTCGCCATCTGATGTGAACAGCAAAAACATCTAATTCCAGTAGGTGCAGATTTCAGTATTCTTCTAGTTTCTAAGATGTAATAGAAGTCTATGGCTCAGTTCCACTAATTTTATAGGGTGGGACATGTAACCTGTTTCTGCTCCTCCAGTCCCCCCCCCCCCCCCCCAAATCCTCTACTCTCTGGGACCACAGGCCAGGGATCTTCTCCCCACACCCGCTACAACAATTTCAAAAGAGCATGGCCATGCGGGGCTCCGCCCACACGGCTGCATCATTCAAAGAATTCTGTGAATGAATGCCTACAAGTTCTGTCTGCCTTTGCAGCTGACCGCTTGTAGTTCTCAGTGAATTGTGAGAGGTCTGGTGAGCCCTCTCATAGTCCATTGAACTTCCTGTCATTCAGTAGCTGCCCGCCCGTGTGAGTTTGCAGAGGAGCCTGACATTGCACCTGTGATCTGCTGATCACTGGTGCAATTTTTTTCATGCCAATAAGAAAAAAAATAGTAAATGCAAATATTTTTTTTAACCTGCAAAAAAATGCATTTATTTTTCAAAAGGGTGAATTTCTCCTTTTAAGTATACAATTTCACTTCCACATTTTTTTTCTTTTAAATATAGAAATATATTGTATTTTAACCTCTAGAGGGAGCTCTGTATTTGGCTTAGCTTGTTAATTTCCCCCCTCTCATAACAGTTGTTGAGGTGAGATGATCAACCACATAGAGCAGGGATATGCAATTAGCGGACCTCCAGCTGTTGCAGAACTAAAAGTCCCATGAGGCATAGCAAGACTCTGACAGCAACAAGCATGACACCCAGAGGCAGAGCATGATGGGACGTTTTGCAACAGCTGGAGGTCCGCTAATTGCATATCCCTGACATAGAGGGTGCATTGTTTTCAGTAAGACCCCTTTTTACACTGGGGCGCTTTTCAGGCATTTTAGCACAAAAAATAGTGCCTGTAAAGTGCCTCTTATGCCTCCCCAGTGTGAAAGCCCAAGTGCTTTCACACTGGGGTGGTGCGCTTGCAGGACGGGGGGAAAAAAAGTCCTGCAAGCAGCATCTTTGTGGCGTTGATACACCGCTCCCCAAACGCCCTGCCCATTGAAATGAATGAACAATGCTGCCAAAATGCCTGCAAGCGCATCAACACGGGAGCTTTTAACCCTTTCTTTGGCCACTAGCGGGGGTTAAAAGCGTCCCAATAGCGGCCGAAAAGCACCGCTATAACAGCGGTAAAGCACCGTTAAAATAGCAGCGCTTTACCACCGACGCTGGCATTGCCCCAGTGTGAAAGTACCCTAAATCATTCAAGCACTGCAAAACGGGAAGCAGAGGCTGGGTGTTGGGGGCAATTACACCGTCAAGAATACTGTCAAGAAATGGCATACAGCTGCAGGAGGAATCACAGGAGTATATGATCAGCTGCAGCCAGGAAGCCTGTACAAATGAATGAGGCTGACAGGTGCCATAGTTCTTCTATAAATAGACATCTAAGGTATTGCATGTCATTGGGGCCAGATGAGCAGCCCTGGATGCGATCTGTCTGTGCCCAAAGCCCTTATAGGCCATGTGAATAAAACCTAATCATTGAGTGGATTTAAACTCTGCTACCGACACCCAGAGATTTTTCTATATTGTGCAAGTATGCTCAGCATATTTCCACATAACAGACCCATCTGCCAACGTGCCCCACTTCATCCCTGTAATGGCCACCACTCTCCTCGTGGTTCCATTGCTGCCTCTGACATCTCTGCTTTTTTTGAACACTTGCAAAAGTGTCATCCCTGTGCGTATATGTATCCTGGGTTCTATACAGGTGAAGTAGTAGGACCCTGAGAGCTCAGTTATCTCTGCCATGATCTGTTCTTGGTGCCCACTTCCATTTCAGATGTCATTGGCTTTCTTCCACCTCCCCCTGCCTACATCGAATCACTCTGCTGTCTGCAAAGAGGGCAATTCTTTGTTACTTAGTTTGATGTTCTCAGTCCCATCCTGCATCTTCCCTCTGCTTTATGTCTCTTCCACTAGCGGGAGGCCAAGAAGGACTAGTCAAGATGGTGGCTGGCTGTTCAGGAATGCAGCCTAAGATAGAACACAAATAAAAATGATTTGGTTAAAGGAGAAGTACAGCCAAAGCTTGTTTGGTTGTACTTCTCTTATGGATCACAAGAGTTCAGTTCGTTCTGCACTCTTGTAATCCATTTTCAGCTGACAGCGGGTTTGAAGTCCGCTGTGTGTTGTCAGAGCCAGTCCAGGCTCGGGAAAGATTGCAACAATGGAGTTGGCATCCGCCCTGATGCCTGGACCGGTACCCGATTCAGCCTTTCGGCCCACCGCTGAGAGGCTGAGCCCGCCATTCCCACCCCCTCAACAGCCCAGCGCTCCAGTGAGCAAGGAGGAGGCAGAGCAGAGAGCCAGTGACTGACAGTCAGCAGCTCTCTGCTCAGGGAAGGGAGCTGTGAGAACATGAGTGACCTATGGTGTTTGATCGCTCGGTTCTCCGTCTTGGCGGAATCGGGGGACAGATGCAACATCCGTCCAATGCTGCATCCACCTAGGTAAGTATGATTGAGAAGTGGCAGCAATGAAATTCATAATATTGGTGTCTTTACCATGGTATGATTGTATTAAGGGCCGGATTTTCACCACTTCATTATTCAATTTTTTTTTAACCTGTGTGAGCTGGGCGTACTGGAAATGCAGATTTTTGACTTGGTATTGCATTTTGGCCTTTGTTAAAGCGGAAATAAACTGTATCCAAGCACTACAAACTGAAACCACGATTTAATTTTATTTTTAATATTGAAAGCAAACTCCCTTATCCATCCATGTCTTCCTACTTTATTTTGATGAGAAACCACTTTGAAAAACACTTGAATCACACCTTCCTGGAATCCATTTGCCCTTAGCTCAGGTATGCCGGCTCCCTGATGGAAAAAAAAAAAATGCTCATGAAGACTCCTGGGATGTTTTGACATTATTATGGCCTAGTCCAGAAACCAGGAAGCGACTGAAAAAATGCACAGCCCTAGGCATATGATGTAAATGGGCCTTGAAAGAGCAATTCCAGGCAACACAAAAACAATCGTCAAGTTACTATCTGTCCAGCAAACAATGCAACGGTACTTTAGTTGGAAGGTCCAGTTAACTGGGATCTTTTGTGAAAGTACCTTTCAAACTTGGACAGTAATGTTCTTCCATTAGGTGATCCATGATACTATCACATTTTAAATGAGTAAAGCCTCGTACACACGATCGGATTGTTGGCCAACAAAGCATCAGACTTTTGTCCGAAGGGCATGTGCCAGGAACTTGTCTTGCATACTAATGGTACACAATTGTTGGCCAACAAACTCAAACGTAGTGACATACTGCAATGATTTTACCCCTTGAGCACCACCCTTTGGGCACATTCTGCTAATGTCGTGTTGCTGAGCATTGATTCTGAGCATGCGTGTTTGAACTTTCAAATTTTGTGTGACAGATTTGTGTACACACGATGGGAAAATCTGACAACAGACCGTTGTCCGCCGAAAATTTACTAGCCTGCCATCCAACATTTGTTGGCGGAAGGTTGGGCAACAATTGTCTGATGGAGCGTACTAACTGTAGGATTTTAGGCCAACTGTCTGTCTACAGACAATTCCCTGCCGGTAATCTGGTTGTGTGTACGAGGTTTAAGAGTGCTGGGCTTCATATTTTGACTTTCAAAGTACCTCACCAGTACAACTGCACAGAGGTGAGACGGGCTGCTCTATGTAGGTATATCTTGTACGTGAGCACCCGAGCCTGTCCTATGTAAATTCTGGTGTTCTCCCCCTCCTGGAAAGCACAGGTGCTGCATACAACCTTCATAGACATGATATGAATGGCTGTATATGGTTGTACTCCTGGTATACTGTGTTTCTATCATAAACTAGAGTATAGCAAATGGGCATATGCAAAAATGGCTCATTTTCCATTGTTTGCTTAGGCCCCTATGCTATACTTATGTTTATGTGAGTACAGCCACAAAGAGCCGTTCATGTCTATGGGGTGCTGTATGCAGCACCTGGGCTGCCTGGGTGGAGGAACACTAAATGTTACATTGATTAGGCTCGTGTTCAGGAGCCCATACACATGCAGTAAAATTTAGCTCAGCTTTCACTTGTTTTTCTCATTATAAGCAGAATGAGCAGCTTGTTCTCTTCTCTTCTATTTGCAGGTTCCTTAAGCCTGTTTGTGAAAATTTACAGAGTTTTGGTTATGACCATGAGAAAACTTCATTTAAAATGGCATATAATTAGCTTCAGTACTGCTTACATTTTGGAAAAAGACTTGTGGTTTCCAGCTAAGACTTCTAAAACGTTAATCATTTATGGTGATTGCCACTAAATGAAACCACTTAAATTTAAACGATTCTAAAAACATTACTACATTTTGTTCATTTGTTCATTAAAACTTAATAACAGATAGATGGTTAAAATACACCATTGAAATCAACTTCTATTTCTGTCCACCCAGTCCCAAAATTTACACCGCTCCTGTTTTTTTTTTTTTTTTTTTAAGGGTTTGTTCACTTTTACCAAAAAAAATCCTAGGCAGGTAAGGGGTGCTTACAGTTGTAAAATGTCCTTACTATAAGTGTAGGCCATTTATGTACCTCCTAAAGCCTGGCCTAAAAATTCCCAAAGAGGTGGCATTGTTACTGCTCACAATCACCACCATAGGAGCGAGCTCTCAAATCCTTGCACTAGAGATTGACCAATATAATTTTTTTTCGGTACCAATACGATACAGATATTTCGGCCACCTCAGGCAGATAGTCGATATTGTGTGGCGATAATCTGTACATTTAAAAAAAATAAAATGTAAACATCCCTTGTGACAGTAATAGGCAGTGACAGGTACTCTTTATGGAGGGATAAACACCTCTGCCCTTGAAAGTATTCAAAACATCCAAGACTGGTGTTTTTGAATACTTATATATTTTTTTTTATTACTTTATATTTTTTTAAAACTGGTGCCTTTAAGATGCCAGTAATCCAGGAAGTGATGTCATGACATAGCTTCATGGTTATCAGATCCGAGACCAGAACGAACCATCGGCTTTGTTCGGGTCTTCGGACATGCCGGCTGGTTGCTCAGGCCTCCTGGTGGGACGGGAGAGCCTGGGCAGGAGGGAAGGGGACGTCCCCTCCCAGTGCTTGAGCCACATCGGTTGTCATTGCAATTAAGCCAACCGTCCGCTCTAAAGAACGGTACCGGGGTGATGCGTGCAGCTGCAGGCATCACCCCGGTAAAACCCCTTGAAGTAATATTGGGTACGTTTTTTGTGCCTGATACCGATACTTCAAAGAAAGTGAATATCGGTCCATCCCTACCATGATCACATGCGTTCCAATGTCTATTCCGTCACAGCATCGCTGAACTCGGACCCACTTCGATGAGAAGAAGATAAGCAAGGGGGTTTGAATGGGTTGGAAGTGTCTTAGCAATGTCCTAACATCAAGGGAGAATGGAATAATGCCACCTCTTGTCAGGAGCTTGTCAGGCTTCAGAAGGTACGTAAATGGCCTGCACCTATAGCAAGGACATTATCCAACTTTGGTCAAAGCTGCATAGTTAGTTCTTCATTTTCAGGTGCCTCTTATCTGCATAGGCAGTTTTGTGGTAAAAGTGAACTAACCTTTTAACCCTACGTTCACACCTATGCGTTTTTAGTGCCTTTTGCAATTTGCAAAAATGCACTACAGTCCATTTAACATGGTTTCCTGAGGGTACTAGTTCACATCTATGCGTTTTGCAACTGGTGTGTTTTTGGAAAGGGTCGGGGCCTTTTTTTCCTGCGATTTGTGGCTAATAGACTTCTGATGTGTTTTGCGTTCATTTTACCACTGTATATAGCTCAGAAGCCGGTCTTTAGCAACCGATGAGTCATCAGCTGTCAGCGGGGTTCCCACTGAGGCCTGATTCACACCCATGCATTTTTAGTGCTTTTTGCATTTTGCAGATTTGTACTACAGAATGTGTTCCATAGGAAACCATGTTAAATGGACTGTAGTGCAAATCTGCAATCTGCAAAATGCAAAAAGCACTAAAAATGCATAGGTGTGAATCCAGCCTGAAAGCTGAATAATAATAATTAAAAAAAAAATGAATTACCGGCGAAGAAATTTGTGAAAAAAACGGTGCCCCCCCCAAGGTCCAGGCCTTTTGGGTCTAGTATGGATTTGATGAGGACCCCCCACTCTCTGTTGGTGTTTTTTTTTTTTTTTTTTTTTTTTTATGCTTTTTTGGTGAATTGTTTTTTTGTTTTTTGTGAAATAATAATGTCGTTTTGAAAACCTAGTTGGAGACCTCAAGCAACTTTGCAAGTATAACCTCTGTTTTACAAGTATGTTTGCTTGCTGTCCCCTGAGGGCTGTACTGAAATCATCAAGAGTTCTCAAATTTTCAAGATTTTTTTTTTTTTTTTTTTTTTCTATTATGTTTGCAGACACAGGACATACAGCCTTATAGGAAAGGTCTTTAGCAACCCCCATGGACAGCCATAATCTGTAATCTTGCTCACAATTGACTGGCAAGGGTGTGCAAGAAGAATACAATTTAAATGGGTCCCAGGAATTACTTCTTGTAACACAAAATCATCACTGCCTCTGTGCTCTATAGAAAAGTAGAACTATAGGCAAAATGCTTTTTTTTCTTTTTTTTTTCTCCTTTTTTGGAGTAAGGGATGATTATAACCCCTGTCAGTTTTTTGCCAACTGTGTTTTATTGGGGGGGATTTCCCTTCACTTCCTGTCCCATAGCCAAACAGGAAGTGAAAGGAAGTCCCAGCAAATTAAAATCCCTTGACCCCCCCCCCCCAGAACTAGTGTCTCCATTGCAAGATTTCCACTCTGTTACTTTTCTGGGGATGACACAAAGTTCAGGATTTTCTTTTATTTTTCACCTTCAATGATAACGATAAACTGGATAAATAGGGATGAATCTCCCTAACGGGCGCACAGACGGCATTAACAAAACCTAATGGGTGTTCTAATCTAGCTCCACACTATCCAAAACGAAAAACAAAATGTAGTTTTGGTTAAAGCTGACCTCCAGATTATATTTTTTTCCCCTCACACTTGTATCAAGTCCTCAACTGTGTTTAAATTTCTCTGAATTCCCTTACAATTTACATCTCTACAATACTGTATAACCCCTTAATGATGCAGCAGTGTGGCTTCATTTCCTGTCTAAACCGCATCAATCATCAATGCCCATTTAATGACATATATTCAGCGACCCATCGCAGTTTGCTAGGGAAGTGACATTCCGTCGCCGCCATCTTGCTACACCCCACACTCATCCACAGTAAGGATACACTAAGAAGGGGGAAAGCGGACATGTTGCACCCACCGGAGTTTTGCATTTTTAGACGTATTTATAACAGTAAAGTCAGTTTATATAGTGAAATGCAGTACTTACAACTCCGTCTGACTGGTTAGATGTTGAATTTTAAAAGCAGTGTCAGATTAGCAAACCTGTGAGATGAGCAGGGTTGCCACTGCTTTTAAAATTAAATATCCAAGTAGTCAGACAGAGTTGTAAGTCCTGTATTTCACTATATAAACTGACTTTACTGTTATAAATACGTCTAAAATGCAAAACTCCGGGGGGTGTAACAACATGTCCGCTTTCCCCTTCTTAGTGTATTCTTACTGTGGATAAGTGTGGGGTGTAGCAAGATGGCGGCGACGGAACGTCACTTCCGTAGCAAACTGCGATGGGTCACCAAATATGTCATTACACCCACTCCCTCTAATATGTACTGTTTGCACCTGTCAAAGCAATACCTTTTGTCTGCCATTAATAAATTTGTTCTCAAACATTTTATGAAAGAACACATCCCCAGAATCCCTTTAAACATGCATGCTAAAGTCTGCAGCACCCAGTGGCTAGCAGAAGGAGCATGTACATCTAAAAGGATGTGGGAAACTTTGTTTTTTTCAACGCTTTTAAACAAAAGGCAGGGTGCTGTGATGTGTACAGGAGCCTACCAGTTGGCTGGTCATGCAGGAGACGACTGGGCGCGGTATGCTGACGTGAGACGTGAGACGTCAGCTTCGGGGGAGGGGCCCGCTATTGCGGTATGACGGAGGCACGGGACGGACGGAGCACGAGAGCGGAGACGGCGTGGAAGTGAGAGCCCGCGCCGCCTCGACAGAGGAGACTCCTTCCGACGCCTGGCATCCCTACCCGCTGCTTGCCGGGGACCTCTTCACCCCGACCCATCCCGCTGAGCCTTGCCGAGCCGCGGAAGACGCCTAGAAAGAACTGTACCTAGCTGCTGGCTGGAGGGCTTGAGGGCTCCGGTCTCAGGCTCTGTCCTTGCGGCTGAGAGGTGGAGGGGACGCAGTGAGCCTCGGACCTGTGGCGATCATGTGGTATCTTCCAGCAGGCGGCATCTTCTAACAGGCGGCTTCCTCTCTCCACGCCATCACCCCTCATCACTCCTCATCGACCCTCGGCTTTTTCTCCTCCTCTTTACAACGGACGCCTCTACAGCACAAGCTCCTCTCCAGCTCCAGTCTCGTAAAGAAGGGAAGGACTGTGGTCACATCTGGGAGGGAGGTGGCAGACCCCTCCTCAGGTATGGAAGCTCTTTTTTTCCCTTCTTAAAACTGTTTTTTGGTCCTCTCTCTTTTCCCTCTGGTGAGGTGAAAAAAAGATAACCACCGACCACTGCATGTGGAGTCTGCATAGAAAATACTAGAACTGTACAAAATTGCACTGTATTTCTCTACATTACTGTGGACAAAAGCTGGAGGGAGGCAATGAATTTGTGGAAGACACTTAAGATGTATACCAACTACTGATTAAGTGTTAGCCTGCCGCTAACCCGCATCGCCCAACCTTACTTAAAGGGAAGAGTGTTTTCTTTTTATGTTCCCCCCTTATCTTTCCATACTTTCAAACACCAGCGGTTAAACCAACTGGATTATTTGAAGAAAAGTTAAGGATAAGATAAAGAAGAAAAGCTAGAAAGAGATCATATGGCCAGGGACTGCCTTCATAGCCAGTGGCTCTGAGTTCTCCCCGGGGTGGCTTAATCCGGGTGGCTCCAGGCTTCGGTCTGAAACGCTACGCCTATGGCCTCATAACTTGCCCACTTTGGGAAAACTGCTGGTGTGACATTTAAGAGGAGCTGAAAGGGGGCGCATGCTGGGGTCGCTGGGTTCCTGCCCTCTGATAGAGTGAGATACGGCGAGCAGGGAGACCCTGGTCTTGATTGTGGCCCTTGGATTGGCCAGAGACAGAGATGAAAGGAAGATCTCAAAGGGGGGCGGAGGCGAAAATACCTAAAGAGAGTTTAAATACAAGCTCAATACAAAAATACCTTAAGGACACCAGCATTAAAAGTCCAGAAATGGAAAAAAAACAGCAAGCCCCAAAGGAAAAAAAAAAAGACGCTGAACGACAGAGAGCTGAACTCTCTGACGTTTCCAGGAACCTAGGCGAACCAGCGGGCACTAGTGAGGTCAGTGTCCTATTAGAACAGGGGAGTCTGGCTCTTATCCCTACTAAGATGGAGATACTGGAAATGTTCAGTAACCTAGAAAGTGTTATTAAAAATGAAATAACTATTGTTAGAACCGACTTGGGCCAGCTGTTGAATAGAGTGGAGAAATTTGAGGATCTGGCGGTCATACAAGCACAAGAAATTTTAGAACTCAAAACTCAAGTAAATCAGATAGAGACCAAATACAGGGACCTAGAATATTATATTGAAAACCAAGAAAACCAGAGCAGGAGACAAAATCTCAGGATTAGATCAGTTCCGGAACAACAAGGGGAGGACTTAAGGATAAAAATGCAGAAACTTTTCAATCCTCTCCTAGGGAGACAGGAAGGTGAGACCCTTAAAATTGACAGAGTCCACCGTATCCGCAAACCCACAGGCCTGAGTGAAGAGACCCCAAGAGATATCATCATTAAATTCCACTCATTTGAAGACAAAAATAAAATTTGGACAATGCTAAGAGGGTGTCCCCCTCTAAAATATGAATCGGCCGATCTCCAGATCTTTTCGGACCTTTCGACGAAAACTCTTGCACGTAGGCGACAGTTGAGACCTCTATTGGAAGTTTTAAGAGCAGCAAATATTAAGTATAGTTGGGGGTTCCCATCATCATTGGTAGTAACTCGAGCCGGGAGGACTGTCCGGATGAAATATGTGGATGAACTTCAGCAATTCTGCCAGGCTCTGGGGGTGGTGGCCCCCATTATTGTCCCTTAAAGACCTTTAAAGAGGAAAAGAAATCGACAGGACTCCATTATAATTCAGTTTTTTTTTTTTTTTTTTTTTTTTTTGCTGGTGGTGTTTAACTGAGGAGAAATTTGGGTGATGGTGGGGGGGGGGGGGGGATTGGGGGGGGGGGGGGGGGGGGAGGTTCGGAGGGGTTGTCCGGTAGTGGGGGGGTCCAGGTGCCTCCGGGCCGGGCCCCCCCCCCTCTTTCTAGGGAGAGGGGGGGGGGGGACCCGGACAGTTCCGCAGGGGCGGAGCCACACCCCGACAAGTAAGGCGGTCAGGGGGTTCTTCGGCAGAATGCCCCGTGGATCGCATAGGGTCGGAGATCGACCGGGAGGGAGGGGAGGGAGGAGGGGGGAGGGGGGGGGGGGGGGGGGGGGGGGGGGGGTGGGGGGGGGGAGGAGGGGCCTTGCAGTAACAAATTTAAGGAAAAGAGGTGAAGTAATCCAGAGCATGAGTCAGTTAGTATGGTAAAGATCCAAAATGTTGAATTAAAGCTCCTTACCTACAATGTGAGAGGGATGAACTCCCCTATTAAGAGATTGAAAATAACAAAAGAGCTCCAGAGGTCGCAAGCGGCAGTTGTGTTTCTGCAGGAAACACATCTTAGCCGCGGAGGTAACACTAAAATCTACTCCCATAATTTCCCGACTTGGTACTATGGGGATTCCCCGGTAAGGGGTTCAAAGGGGGTAGCAATAGGCTTTTCAAAAACCACTAAATTTACAGTAAATGAAAGACTGGAGGACCCGGAAGGCAGATATCTTTTCTTGAAGGGCAGGCTGGGGGAAAGTTATTTTACCTTTGCTAATGTATACTGCCCCAACACTAAGACAGTTAAATTCCTGAGTAAGGTGTTAGGCCGTCTGTCAAGGTTTAAGAAGGGAGCGGTTATCCTGGGGGGGGACCTTAATTTGGGTTTAGACCCTCTCTATGACACCACGTCCAGGTCACGGGGAGTAAACGGCGCTCAATTGAGAAAACTTGAACATAGATTATTCCAAGATCAGTTGGTTGATATCTGGAGGGTGATGCACCCAAAGGAAAGGGATTTTACTTTTTTTTCTCCCGTTCATGGTACTCACTCACGCTTGGACTATTTCCTCATGGACCATAATTTGATAGAGAATGTCCTCGCATCACAGATTGAAATTACAACACTGTCGGACCATGCCCCGGTTTCTGTGACGCTGAGGATCCCCGAATTCCCTAGACATCCGTTCTCTTGGCGACTGAATGAGACTATGATCTTTGACGCTGAGATTTCAGAGACAATAAAAAAGGAAATAGAATGGTTCTTTACAGTCAATGATACAGGTGATATTACTGCAGCGACACTTTGGGAGGCCCATAAGGCTTATATAAGAGGGGTCCTCATCGCGATAGGAACCGGGAAAAAAAAAGAAAAACAGGCTTTGATCCGGGGGCTGATGGAGGAGGTACAGGGGCTAGAAAAGGAACATAAAGGGGAAGGAGACTCAAAACAAGAGATATTCCATAGGTTGATTAATAAGAGAGAAGAATTAAAGGCGATACTTGAACTCGAGGCCAGGGCTGGGTATCATAAAATTAATAGAGATAAACACTTGGGAGGAAATAGGTCGGGAAAATATTTAGCAAACATGCTCAAAAAAAAGAGAGAAATAAACTATATCGAAAAAATTCAAAATAAACAGGGAAAGATGGTAAATTCTTCTAAGGAAATAGCGGAAGTATTTAGAACATACTACGAAGGTCTTTATGATGTAAGACAGAGGGGTCAGCACACTTTTGAGACTGGAGAGGATGGAAAAGAATTCTTGAAAATTTGTACACTCCCGCTACTTACAGAGATTGACAGAGATAGCATGGATAAACCAATTACGGAGGCTGAAATTTTCTCTGCCATACGGGATACCCCGGGGGGTAAAAGCCCGGGCCCCGACGGATATACGATATCTTATTATAAAAGATATAAAGATATCCTAGTCCCCAAACTCTGCAATCTCTGGAACCAGCTGGGTTTTGAATGTATTCTGGGATCGGAGTCTCTTCGGGCTTCAATCACTCTTATATTGAAAGAGGACAAAGACAGAACACTATGCTCGAGCTATCGCCCGATAGCGTTGTTAAACACAGATACAAAACTCTTCGCAAAAGTCTTGGCCAACAGACTTAGGGAGAGGATGACCGAGCTGGTCCACCCAGACCAGGTCGGGTTCATCTCTGGGAGGGAGGGTCGGGACAACGGGGTGCGCTCTGTGTTGCTTGTTCACGCGGCCGAACGGACGGGGATCCCCAGTCTACTCCTGTCAATCGACGCCGAGAAGGCGTTTGACAGGGTAGACTGGGGATTCATGATGCAGACATTAGAAGCCATGGGACTGGGCCCAAGAATGCTTAAATGGATCAAAATGTTATACAATTGGCCCCAAGCCTCGGTAAACGTAAATGGACTCTCCTCAGAACCCTTCACAATGAGAAACGGTACGCGTCAGGGGTGCCCTTTGTCACCCCTATTGTTCGTCTTGTCCCTGGAACCTCTCTTATCCCGGATACGCAAAAATCCTGATATAACCGGGATTAGAGTTGGTGGCGAGGAGCACAAGTTAGCCGCATTTGCGGACGATGTGCTCTTCTACATCTCGAATCCGCGGATCACCCTCCCAATTTTGATCTCCACCTTAAAAACGTACGGGGCAGTCTCAAACTTGAAAATTAATGTAAATAAATCAGAAATCCTGAATATTAATATAAAAAAAGATGAGGCTAAGCTACTCATGGAGGAATTTAACTTTCCCTGGAGAGAAGATATTAGATACCTGGGTATCCGGCTGACTGTCTCTTTAAAAAAAATCTTCCTAATCAACTATCTACCATTACTTGACAAAATTAGAAAAGAATGTAGATTAATGTCCTTTAGACCTCTTTCCTGGATCGGTCGAGTCAACGTAGTGAAGATGTTTCTGGCCCCTAAGATCAATTACATATTCCAGATGCTCCCAGTAGCGATTCCTAAAGAGTTTTTTAAAACATTAAAACAAATAATTTCCAAATTCATTTGGTCAAATAAAAAACCGCGGCTCGCAGCTGGAATATTGACTAGGGGGAAACAGCAGGGGGGGCTATCTGCTCCAGATTTCGAAAAATACTTCAAGGCTATAGCACTGTCACGGATAATGGAATGGGTTAAGATAGATAATGAAAAGAGATGGGTAAACATAGAAAACATTATTAGCAATAGAAACCTAGGACACGACATTTGGAATCCACCTAAGTTTAGGCCACTAGGAAATAGCGCACACGAGATAACACGGGTCACGTTAGACATATGGGATAATATATATAAAAGAAAGAAATGGAAATTTAACTCTTCGTTGATATATTTAAAAGAGAATCTACTTTTTGAGCCAGGGAGACACGAGGGAGGTGGGAATTGGATTAAAGATAAAAATGCACAGGTGAAAGATATAATTAAAAATGGGAAATTATGCACATATCACGAACTTCTCACGAACACGAATCTGATGCTGATCGATTTCTGGAAATACGCCCAACTGAAGCATTTCTTAGAGAGCCTTCCTAGTCCGATTCGCCATGTTAATGACTATACCTCGCTGGAGCGGCTTAGCCTCCGCGACAGCACAAAAAATAATATCTCTAGAATTTATAAAATCTTAAATGAGGATAATGATGCACTACCATATATTAAAAAGTGGGAGGAAGAAACAGGAGTACTATGTAACAAGACGAGGGTAGAAAATATGTTACGAATAATACATAGCTCATCTTTTTCAATAAAATCAGTGGAAACAAACTATAAATGCCTTACTGGGTGGTACTTAACACCGGACAGACTTAGTAGGTTCCAGGGGGGTGCGACCCCGGAGTGCTGGAGGGGATGCAAGATCAGGGGCTCGATGTCCCACATTTGGTGGGATTGTCCAGCCATCAAAAAATTTTGGGACGGGGTTCGGGAGTTAATAACTACTGTAACGGGGGTAGTAGTTCCAGGGGATCCCTGGACGTGTCTGTTCCATGCCACCGCGACCCCTTCAAGACAATACATGGCCTCGCTGACCCCGGTATTGCTTAACGTAGCGAAAGATTTAATACCAAAGAGATGGCGTGAAGCGGAGGCCCCGACTCTACGGGACTGGATATTGGGGGTCAATGCTTTACAGAGGGTGGTAGGGACGGGGCCAACCGGGGAAGAGGGGGAGGGACAACCCGAGACAGAAAACAAGTGGATAGACTGGAATAATTTTAAGAATTCCTGGAGGTATTTCCTGGAGTTGACGAGTTGATTTTTCCCTCACACATTGTAGTCGGAGCCTCATAGTGACAGAGAGGAAAGAGAAAGGAAAGGGGAAAGAAAAGAAAAGAAAAAAAAAAAAAAGAAAAGTGGATAAAAATACTAACCTCGAAGACCACCAAGGCAAGGCGGGGGGGGGGGGGGGGATTTACGATGGGATGAAATGTATAAAATGAAGAATGACTAAATGATGTTTGTATATGAAAAGTGTTTGATAAAATAAAGAATTAATAAAAATAAAAAAGGAGCCTACCAGTTTCTCCCACAGAACTCAGAAAAGACCAGCAGACAGACCCAGTGATAACGTCTCATCCAGAACTTCACTATAGTTCACAGTATAATTTTTTATTTATTTTTTTTACAACTGGCTGTGGGTTAAAAAATTGTATCAAAAAGGATAATCCTGGCTATTACCTATCAACATATTCAACCGCAGCGAAGCTGATAAATCACTGAAGCAGTAAGATAATGTAGTTTTGTAATTTTATTGAAAAGTTCATTTCTGGTTGAAAAACCCTTCTATCCCCACGGATGTGAAGCTGGCCCCCTGGTATCCTTGGCCATCTGAAATGAAGAATATCCTCGGTGTGATTGGCCAGTTCTGGACAAAGCAGCTGTAGGCAAACATGCTGAGAACAGGGGATCAATATCATCCTGCTCTTGTCCGCCCACCTTGGATGAATCACTGAAACTACTGAAACTGGTATTCTTTATAAAAATAACACAATTACAGAAACATCTACCAGCCTTAGGTGCGGCTTTTTCTTCCATACTGAGACATTATATGAAAGCAGCAATCTAAATATACCACAGAGAGGAAGACACAGAGGTCAACAGACATGAGTATAAGGGGCTGTTCAATGTTACTCGTAGATCTGCTTAGACTTGAGTAGAAAGAGCTGTTTTTGTTACTCAGATCTAGTAAGGGTTAAATGCTTGTTTAATCTGGGAGGGTGGTGTAAAATAGTGGACTATTTATTTTATTGCTCGCTCCTCTTTAGTCCTGGATTGTGAGCAGACCCTCGACCGCTTTATGCAATACAGGAAAGCATTTACAAGCTGCACAGCTGGTGGGGAGGAGCTGATTCGTGGTACCAGTCAACTGGCATGGAGGATGAAGCCCATCACCTGGGGTTTAAGGGACCCATCACACCTAGCCAGCCCGCCCTTCACCCCCCCCCTTTTTTTTATCTGTACGTAACCCCCCCCCCCCCCCAAGGGTTTTTTGGCAGGTCTGGTGACATGATGGGTTCTTCCTCTTGTCATCTGGCAGTGGTAGTGAGTGGCCCTGGTCCTAGACTGAACAGTGTAATGATGTGTGACCTCCATGGGCTGCAGTAGTCCATGGTGGGGAAAGTATTACCATGGCCAGTAGGTTTGACCATGACCGCCTGGGCTCAAAGGGAGTCGGTTGAATGACGCTAGATGTCATTCAACTCAGAAGCGAAGTGGAACGTCTATGGAAGACAGTGTTTGATTAAAGGATTAAAAATGCAATAAAAGTGGCTGAAATCTATGCGATGGAGGATCTGGTGGCCGAGGAAAGGGGCCTCCAGGAGAAGTTTAAAACAAAATGGTATTATTGGCGAGAGTTTGTCTTTTCCAGGGAGCATGCTGAGCTGATGACCCAAATTACTTGAGATGGATCCTGAGGAGGGATCCCCCCTGGATGCGGATTGTGGAACTGGCCGGTGGTGGCCCCCCCCTGCTTTTTCTTTCCCCTCTGCTACTATACGCTTGACTCTGATCTCTCCTTTGGTTCAGCCCCTCTGGGTATTATTGATTTCTCTATTCTCTTGATAAAATTATTAAGAGAAAGGTATCCGAAAAGAAAAAGGGGGAAAAAAAAACTGCGGGATACAGAGACTTCCTAGCCCTCAAAACCAACGTTTGGACCACCTGAGGCCAAGAGCTGTATGGGCAAGAGATCCTGTATGTGGATGATATCCAAAGTGGATTCAATATTGTTTGGTTTCTGTATCACCGTATTTAAATAAAGAATTGGAAAAAAAAAAGCTACTTTATTTTTATTTTATTTAATAGGAGTTTAACCGCTTTACCCACTTGAGCTCCAGAAGGGTTTACCCCCATCGTGACCAGAGCATTTTCTGAAAGAATTTTCTGCAATTAAGCACTGTGCTACTTTAACGGGCAATTGCACTGTCATGCAACACTGTATGCAAAATAAATTGATATCCTTTTTTTCATACAAATGGAGCTTTCATTTGGTTGTATTTGATCACCACTGGGTTTATTTTCGAATCGTATAAACGAAAAACATCAACACCTATCCAATAAAAAAAAAATCGAATTTCTTCAAGAATTTAAGGTCAAAATGTATTATTCCACATGTCTTCTTTTTTTTTTTTTTTTTTTTTTGGTGAAAAAAAAAATCAAAAAAAATTGTATATTGGTTTGTGCGAAAGTTATAGCCTCTACAAACACTGGTGTGTGTATGTGTGTGTGTATGTATGTATATATATATATATATATATATATATATATGTGTATATATATATGTGTATGTGTATATATATGTGTGTGTGTGTGTGTGTGTGTGTGTGTGTGTGTATGTATATATATATATGTATGTATATATATATATATATATATATATATATATATATATATATAATATAGTGGAATTTAGGCAGCTATGACACTATACTAGTAATGCCGATAATCAATGACTTATAATGGAACTGTGATAGTGTGGCGGGCAATCTGGCACTAGTTGACTCTGGCTGGGTGGTACGCTAACTGACATCAATAGTGGCGCTAATATAGTAATCTGTGCTAATACTGTACACTGTCACTGTGCTAATGGCTGGGAAAGAATTAACATCTAGGGCCAATCAAAGGGATAATTGTGTACCTAACAATGTGTAATGTGTTCTGCTTTTACCTTACTATCTGGCTGTTTTTTCTCCCTGCTTTGGAGGACGGAAACAGCCAGATCGCTGTTCACAGTTCTGTTTCTGCAAACGCAGCACTTTGTGATTGGAAACAGCCATTTAACTGAATTCAGCCAATAACATGGCAACAAGCTGGTGATGATGTACAGATACATTGTTCGGCCTGCCCGTGCCGTTCACAATAAATACACTACGGGCAGGCAGCCAGCAGGTAAAATGACAGTCCAGCCCCTCTAATGTCTGAAGGACAGTAAACTGTCCCTTTTTTGTAGGGCTGCAACTAACGATTATTTTCATAATCGATTAGTTGGCCGATTTATTGTTTCGAATAATCAGTTAATAACCTTAAAAAAAACGTTTATTTTTAAATATCTCTATGCAGTGGTAAATATAAATAACCAACTATATGGTTAGGGAGCAAAATATTTAATCCACTCTGAGAATAACAGACAGAAGAGATATACCATACTTTTTTTGGCCAATTAGTTGTTGGGCAGATTAAAAAACACAAATTGCTGCAAAAACGCATTACATGCTTTTCTGCAGCTTCTCCATTGAAGTATATTGAACCAAAAAAGCACAGTTTTGCATTTAAAAAAAAGTCCCTGACCCTTTCCAAACAGCAGCGGCTGAAAAAAAGCGTAGATGTGAACGTGTCCCATAGTAAACCATGTAAATGAACTGTAGTGCGTTTCAGCAAAAAACACATCGGTGTGAACCAGGCCTAAGACGTTTAGTAACAGAATGTGGGTTAAAAAAACTAAAATTAACCCTTTATAGTACAAGAAAAAAGCAGATAATCACTACTGTAGGGGTTAATTTTTTTACTGTAGAACTGTGTAAGTAATATTTACAGTAGCGATTATTTGCTCTTTTTGTACTATAAAGGGCTAATTTTAGTTTTTTTTAACCCCATTATGTTACTGGCCGATTAATCGATTATGAAAATAGTAATCGATTAATTTCATAATCGATTAGTTGTTTCTGCCCTACTTTTTTGTTTTAGAAAATTTGGAGACCCCTGCATTTTAAGGTAAAAAAAAAAAACCTTAATATGTAAACCCAACATTTCATATTCCTTATGTGCCTGCTTCACCATGTACTTTGTATTGCTTCCTTTGTTGGAATTCCTTGGCAATCCTGCCAGTCCCTTTGCTTTCCTATTAAAAACTGACCACACTAAGCAGGAGAACACAGCGTGGTCAGTTCCCTAGCTATGCTGGGAACTCACCCTGCCCTATTCTATTTACTGGGAACATCCATGTATTGCTGTTTCTCCTCCCCAGCTCTTATACAGCTTAGAACAGAGGGTATGTGATTAAAAAAAAAGTGGATTTTTATTTTTAGATCTATACTCAAATGTTTTGCCTTTCATTTATATTTTAAACTGAATGGGTTGATTCGCAATGTGAAAGTTTTACAATAATTTTAGAACTACTTTAAATTAGTTTTTTCAAAATTGACTCATCGGATTTTTTTATTTTTTATTTTTGTAGTTTTCTTCCTTGATTGTGCTGAGAACCAAAAAGTGAGGCGGGATGCCCACGGAAAGTGGAAGCTGGTCGGCCGCGCGCCAGACGAAACAGAAACGCAAGTCTAACAGTCTGACCTTGAAACGGACGAACAGCTCAGAGCAGGATCGGCCCAGTCTGCAGAGAGACTTGCTGGAGGGACAGGTAAAATGGCCGCTCCATGGTGCTTGTATGTGTGTTTTTGTTCTGAGCGTTCATTTTCTGGTGTTTTTCACTGATAGCGGTGTGGTTAGAGGGCATGATTAAGCTGCAGAATTATTTTATACCTAGCTAGTACTCCCTTGATTAGAGTATATATTTTTTTTGATGTGAAAGAACAAGGTATGCAATCAATAGTGTTCACAGTGCTGATTCTTTCACTGACCTCCTATGGACTTTGTATGGTGCGGAAAAGTACTCGGCAAAGTATGTCCCTCGCCTTGCACTGTAAAGTGATATAATGGAAACAGTATTTGGGTATTGAGTGCATCCATACACATTTTTTATTTGTTTCGTATAGAGCAGGGAAGGGTTAAAGCCTCTGGCAGTTCATACTCCTATCTGTTTTCCCATTGGGGAAAATAGCCTTCATTTCTTGTCTCCGAGAAAATGTTTTCACGAGGCACCAAGTGTTTTTTTTTTTTTTTCTTTTAATATTCATTAAATCTAAGGCCCCATATAATTTTATGTTATCTTTGTTTTTGATGGTGATTTTCCTTTTACCTATTGTCACGGGGGAGATTTACAAAAACTGGAACACACAGAATCTGTTGCAGCTGTGAAGAGTAACCAATCAGCTAGGTTTATGGCTCTGTTCACACTGATGGGATGTAGGAAATGCACAAGAATTAATGTTTTCCCGCATCCTACTACATAGCAAATTGCTCATGTTCATGGGATCTGCTGCGGGTGTCATTTAAAAGTTGACCCCCACCCCCGCCCCCCCAAAGCAGGTCACAGAACGCAGCTCTTGAATCAGACTGCATTGGTTCCGATTCTAGTGTGGCAAAAAAAAAAAATTATTTTGTGCGAATGCAGTGCGATTTGAGCCATACAAAATGATGGGCTCATATTGCACCGCACAGAATTGCATGTGATTTGCACATGAATGTGTGAATGCCTTACAAGGAATGGCGGCAGCACCCGAGAGCTGATTGAAAGATCAACTAGGGTGCCGACATCTCGGGATCCCAGGACAGGCAAGTGTCCTAATATTAAAAGTCAGCGGCTACAGTATTTGTAGCTGCTGACTTTTAATTTTCTGGTGGGGGTGCTGGAGCTCCGCTTTAAGGTGAATGTTTAGGTATCACATTTTGCCCCCTCACCCCCCCCCCTTTACTTAAAGTGGTGTTTCCCCCTTAAAAAAAAGATTGGAAATTATTTTTTTTTTACATTCCTCTAAATGACTGTTGCTAGGGGGTCCCTCATAGTCTGCCTCCAGCGTAGCCTCGGCTGGTTACATCACTTCTCCTCTGCGCAGGAAGGGCTCCCCAGTCATCTGGGACCTGTCACGTGTCCCAGATGACTGTGCGGCGGATCGGGGGGAGAGCAGAGCTTTGTCCCCCCCACCCTCCCCCACATCGCTGGAACCTGGAACAGGTAAGTATCTGATTATTAAAAGTCAGCAGCTGCAGTATTTGTAGCTGCTGACTTTTTAATTTTTTTTTTTTTGAGAGATGCACCTCTTTAACTAAACCCTCGTTTGATCCAGCGTTGTGCACGTCTGCAGCTCTTCTCTCTCTCCTCACTTCTGGGTCTCATTGGCTTTGCTAAGGCACTGGGATCTATTGGCTTCCAGTGTTGTCAATCAAAGCCTGTCACAAGGGAACTGGGGCAGGGCCAAGTGTCAATTGACGTAGCAGCTGGGCTCGGGAGTGAGCACTTGTGAGTGCCCCCATGGGAAGGGGCTTCCTGTGGGAGCATAGGATGGAGAGAAGGAGCGCCGGCGGGGGGGGGGACCTGAGAAGAGCAAGTTTGGGGCCGCTCTGTTCAATTCTTTTGGACAGAGCAGGTAAGTAGAGGCGATGTTTGTTTGTTATTTAAAAATAAAAAAAAGTATTTTTTTCTTTTTAGGCCTCAAGCACACTGGATGTTTTTACAGCTGCTGTTTTTGTCTTCAGGTGTTTTTTCTGCAGCCAGTAAACTCCCCAGCATGTTTTCCTATGTGTCCATGCACACACAGGCTGTTATCGGCAGTTTTTGGCAGGGGCATTTCTGGCTGGAAAAAAAACAGAACTAGTGGGTTTTGAGAGGAGTTTTTCAGCTGTAAAAAAGTTCTAGCTCTGAAAAAAGCTTAAAAACGTGGCAATTTGGCTTTTGTCAGCGTTTTTGAGCCAAAAGCTTTTGCAGGAGTATAATTTTGCTGGAAACCGCTACTGCAAAAATGCTGAAAAAAGAATTCTACAACGCTACTGCCATTTTTATAACATCCAGTGTGCATGAGGCCTTACAATCACTTTAAAGTGGAGTTCCACCCAAAAATGGAACTTCCGCTTTAAGTGCTGGTGACCCCCTGACATGCCACATTTGGCATGTAATTTTGGGGGGGGGGGGGGAAGCGGGTACCCAGTTATTACAGGCATCCAGCTCCCACTTCCTCCCCTAGTGGCGTCAGAAGAAAGTTCACCTCTCCCCCCCCTCCCTCCCTGCAATCTTCTGGGACACCTCATAAGTCCCAGAAGATCGCCTGGCCATTCATAGCGCACAGCTTGGCTCGCGCATGCGCAGTGCGAGCCCACGGTTAGAATTTCGGCACCCCGGCAAGGAGGGGGAGAGAAGCAAGGCATTGCTGGACAGTGGGACAGGTCAGTGTCTGATTTATTAAAAGTCAGCAGCTCCACTTTTTGTAGCTGCTGACTTTTAAATCGGTTAAACTCCGCTTTAAAGAGGTTGTAAACCTCCAAAAAAAATTGCATACTAGCTCATTATGAAATATTTACCTTAGAACGATGTCCTGGATCAGCGCCCGCACACCGCTCACATGGGCAACATATTTTCCGGAACTACTTTCGGGTTAGCGGGCTTCGGCACTGTGATTGGCTGGAGCCACTATTACGTCACTCCTGCGCATGTGCGGTCACGGCACGAGCCCTGAAGAAATGGCACGAGCGGTCCGTTCCTTCATTGCGCATGCGCCAATGACATTGGCGGCAGGGTTTATAGTAAATATCTCCCAAATGGTGCAAGTTTAGGAGATATTTACTGTACCTACAGGGCAGCCTTAAAGTGGTTGTAAAGGCAGAAGGTTTTGTTTATCTTAATGCATTCTATGCATTAAGATAAAAACCTTCAGAGTGCTGCAGCCCCCCTAATACTTACCTAAGCCCCATCTCGATCCAGCGATGTTGCATGAGAACCTCGTCTACCCAGGACTCTCCTTCCTGATTGACTGAGACACAGCACCGGGCGCCATAGGCTTCCGGTGCTGTCAATCAAAGTCAGTGAGCCAATGAGAAGAGAAGGGGCAGAATGGACACACAGAGCAACTGCTCAGCTCGAGTGCCCCCATAGGAAGCTGCTTGCTGTGGGGGCACTTGGCAGAAGGGAGGGGCCAGGAGCGCCGGTGTACCGACATATTCGGCGACCCATGGCAGTTTGCTACGGAAGTGACGTTCTGTCGCCGCCATCTTGCTACACCCCACACTCATCCACAGTAAGAATACACTAAGAAGGGGGAAAGCGGACATCTTGTTGCACCCACCGGAGTTTTGCATTTTACAAGTAATCATAACACTAAAGTCATCTTATATAGTGAAATACAGTACTTGCAACTACGTCTGACTACTTAGATCTAGAATTTTAAAAGCGGCGGCAACCCTGCTCATCTTACAGGTTTGCTAATTTGACAGAAGTTTGCTGCTTTTTAAATTCAACATATAACCAGTCAGACGCAATTCTAAGTAGTGTATTTCATTATAGAAACTCACTTTGGTGTTATAAATACGTGTAAAATGCAAAACTCCGGTGGGTGTAACAAGATGTCCATTTTTCCCCCTTCTTAGTGTATCCTTACTGTGGACGAGTGTGGGGTGTAGCAAGATTGCGGCAACGGAACCTCCCTTCCATAGCAAACTGCGATGGGTCACCGAATATGTCGTTACACCGGCGAGGGACCCAAGAAGAGGAGGATCTGGGCTGCTCTGTGCAAATCCACTGCTCGGAGCAGGTAAGTGTAACATGTTTGTTACTTTTAAACTAAAAATAAAAAAGACTTTACTATCACTTTAAATATGTTCACACAGGCCTTTTCTGATCTTTTACAATCCAGTATATGAATCCGAATTACATAGAGGTTGTAGAACCTGCAAATCCCACGTTTTTTGTTTCACTCGGGTATTTCCTTTTTGTCTGATTTGTAGAGTGATTTGCCTATCCTTATCTATTTTATGGTCTGTACCAAGTCCGTTCACTGGGAATAAGAACAGGCCAGTGCAGGCTGTGGGGTGGTAAAACAAAGACTAAAGTTGTCACCTATAATAACTAATCGGAAAATATCGGTAGCTATGAACTGTGTGATTTGTATAATTTGGGGCGTTTATATGTAGCAGCCTATTTATGTTCTGCTGAATGTACAGTATAATCCGTGTACTTTTCCCTGAAGTGCATTTCATGTTTTTTTTTTTTTATATTTTTTGCTAAAAATCAGCATTCCTAAAATCAGATTCTTTCCCAAGCCCTCTGTGTACATTTGTTTGATTTGTGTACTATCTGATAACCCTTTTTTTGTTTATGTCGTTTCCTTTTTATGACCATTTTTGGCAAGTTTTGCCTAGCTGTCATTTTGTATTTGTTTTTATTTGTTTTTTTTTTGTTTCTTCACACGCTTTATCAAACATTTTTTTTTCTCTTTAAAGTGTTACTAAACCCAGCAGCCTGCATTCACTATATCTGGTCTCCCACAGCACAGATAACATGGAAATGCAATTATTTTAGTAAATTATAAGCTAATAAATAAATTTTTCTCATCAGCAGTTATAGCAGTCTTATGACTTCTATCAGTGTGCAGTTAAAACTTGTAGGAGGAATTTCCATTCTACCGACTGTCGTATGAGGCTGTAGGACCCCTGACCCTCTGTCTTGACATTGCTCATTGGCCCTGTGACGATCATTTGCACCCTCCCAAGAGAAAAAAAAAACTCCTCTAGCAATACACACCAAACTGAGCATGTGTAGAGTGACTCCAAAGGCTCTTTCTTATCAGGAGATGGTTAGGGGACAGTGGAAGAAAGGGAAGATCAGAAAAGACAGGCTCAAACAACCTTTTTACACCTTAGATTCCACAGTGAGTATAACAAGCATGCTTTACTGCATATACAGACTGATTTTAGTGTTGTGGGTTTAGTAACACTTTTAAAGCGGAAGTAAACCCTTTGATTTAAATAGTTAAAAAAAAATGGCATGCCGGAAATGCTACCTGTCACACTGACCATGTTTTCAACCAAACTGTCAAACCATCCAATGGCTGGTGTCATAACTGATCACGTGCAGCACTGTGGCAGTTGAAGGTTGAACAGAGGCCAAGATGGCAGCTTCCTTAGCTGAAAACGATAGGAGGGTTTACTTCCACTTTAAGGCTCACTTTGGCGTTTTGAACCGCATCCAATTCGCATAACATGTGAACTGGGCTGCCTTGCAA
This sequence comes from Lithobates sylvaticus, assembly GCA_028564925.1. NCBI lineage: Eukaryota > Metazoa > Chordata > Amphibia > Anura > Ranidae > Lithobates > Lithobates sylvaticus. Next base: position 455,016,567 of record CM053030.1, read on the forward strand.
TGGAGCCGCTTGACACATGTATGGGGGCGGACGCAGTCTATTTTTGAAGAGTCCTGTGCGATTTTGGGGTCTGGTTTAGGTGCAAATTCAAGTAAAAATTTGCACCTGAACCGGTGAACAAAGCTACACCGGACTTCTTTTAAAAACTGACTGCAAACCGCAGCCGGACATGTGTGAACCTAGACTAAGAGCCTATTCATTCCATATGCATTGGGCTGTGATGGCCGGATTTGCCTAACGCATAGACAGGGCAATTTGCCTTTGTTTTATTAGTGAAGTTCATACTAACGCGAATTGCAGTGATGCGTGCTGAAAAAAAAATGGGACATCTGTATTTTGTGCAGCGTCTTGCGATGCATAACGTTGCATCACAAAGTCCTGCTATGCATAGAAATGCTTGGAATGTCGTTTTGTGGCATTTCAATAAAGTAAGTAAAAAAGAGAAAAGAAATAGCTTTAAACACGGCCCATCACAACATTTGAATGGGCCCTATCAGAACTGCAGCCAAAACTTCAGTGTGGATGGTTAGAACCTCCTTTAGGTGTGTGTGTATGCATGTGTGTGTGTGTGTGTGTGTGTATGTATGTATGTATATATGTATGTATGTATGTATGTATGTATGTATGTATGTATATATGTATATATATATATATATATATATATATATATATATATATATATATATATAAATTGTCTCTGTTGTCATGGTTGTTGCTGGAACAGAAAATATGGGGAAATCGTACAACTAGCAAATAAGAAGTATGGAGAAATCTCCCTGTGATGACTCATGGGCCAGTAATAGATGCCCAGGGTGGGATTCCCCATCATTTTGGGAAGGCTTTCTCACTTCCTTTTGTGTCACCAGTTCATTCTTTGCATTAAGGTGAAAATCCTTCTGTGCCCCCCCCCCCCTTCCTTAGCTAAACGCATCCGATCCAGGGATGTGCACGAGCGCAGCGGCTCCCGCTGCTGTCTCTCTCCTCATTGGACAGATAGATAGCAACAGGAGTGATTGGCTCCCACTGCTGTCAGTCAAATCTGGTGGGCGGGCCGAGTCCTGCTGTCTGTCAGAGGACACAGCAGCGTGACTCGGGAGCAAGTACGCACAGGTGCCCCCATGGTACGCAGCTTTTTGCTGGGGAGCCAGGCGTACTGGCAGGGGGACCCCAGAAGAAGAGGATCAGGGCGGCTCTGTGCAAAACTATTGCACAGAGCAGGTAAGTATAGGCATGTTTGTTATTTTTATATATAGTAAAAAAAAAAAATGAAGCTTTATAATCACTTCTATAAAAGAAATTGTGATTAAACTTGATAAAGGATCTAACCCTTCCCCACTCTTGTGAATCTGTACATCGTTTTCTGTACATGCCCTCTGATTGCTCTTGTACCAAATTGTATTGTAACTGTAAAGTCTGCCTTCATTTTGTAAAGCACTGAGCAAACTGTCGGCGCTATATACAGTGCATTCGGAAGGTATTTGCAGCACTTCACTTTTTCCACATTTTGTTACATTACAGCCTTATTCCAAAATGGAATAAATTCATTATTTTCCACAAAATTCTACAAACAATACCCCATAATGACAACGTGAAAGAAGTGTGTTTGAAATCTTTGCAAATTTATTAAAAATAAAAAACGAAAAAATGTTCATAAGTATTTGCCTTTTTTTTTTGTGTTGGGGGGGGGCGGGGGGGTAAGAAAAAGGGGGGGATGGTGGAGTAGGGATTATAGCAGTGCTAAGATAATATAAGAGAGTTGGGGCGGACTCACAGTTCAAGGCTCGTAATACTCATTAGTTAATAAAACAATTTTTATTACATATAGACAGTTATATCAAAACATACAAGGAGAAGAATATATATGTATGGAGAAATATTAACAATATATATTTTTCGTAGTAATACTCAGTTAGATGAATCAGGGCAAATGATTGAGGTATCACTTAAGGAATTTTTTAACAATCAAAGGTATTGAGAACAATACATGGTCAATGATAAAGTTAAATTATGCACATAAAATTGGAAGTAGGATTCACATTTAATGTGGGAAAACGACCTAAGGTAGACTGATTTAGTCTTTGTAGACTGTTCCGACATGTTTCGCCATAACAATGGCTTCCTCAGGGTATGTCTACTTTGCGTAATTGGTGTATCTGGTAAGAGAAGTATCAAAATAAGTTCCATTCAATGCTCAATAAAGGAGAAATTAGATACAAAGCAATATAAAGGACAAATATGATTGTAAAGTGGATTGTCACCAAGTTATCAGCGCAGAGGAAGTGCTATGGCCCCTCCTTCCCAGAATGGAAAAAGGGCCCCCTTGTGGACCATCCCAGACTTACCCTAATAGAGGTGTGGAATAAACCCAGCCGCAGCCGCGGGGCAGGGCAGTCGTGCAGGGTGCCACAGCTGCCTAATAGAAGGCGGTAAATCCCAGATTGGACATTTGATATATTAGCTGGTTGGAAAAGAAATAAAACAAAGGATAAACGAGTAATAAGAAGCAATTTAAATAGTGTTGTGTGTCCATGAGAAATTAAATCATGGACATGACGCCATACACTATATAAGGGACAATGTCTCAAATCGTTACTTACTTTCATTAATTTTGTAGGGTGGTTGAAAAAAAAATATATAAAGAAGAACCGAAGGTTCTGATAGGGCGACAAAAGTTAAACACAGGAGGCACCTGAGGAGATAATAGTTGGACAGAGAGTTACATAGTTGAACACGGTGATGGTTCAAAAATAGGGAGGATGAAGGGTTTAAGGTTAAATAAAAAAAGATCAAATACCTGTTTTTTTATTTAGAAAATGTGAGGTGAAGAGCACCGTTCTGCTTGAAAAGTGCAATTGTAAACACCCTTGAAGCAAGGGAAAAAGGAAGGGAAGAGCATCCGATCGATCAAAGCTCGGCAGTGGGCTGAAGAAAAAAATACATTCAGGAGATCCTGATAAGTATCAAGTGGGTTGGGAAAAATATCCAAAGAAAAAAGGATAAGGAATAGGTTTGGTTTGCTTACTTGAGTACGAGCCGGTATGATGCGTCAGGTGCCTCCAGAGTCCTGTAGTGGACTAGTGTGGTGAGCTGGTTTAAATACCGCCTTCCTGATCGAGGCGGCGTGGATCCGCCCCTCGATCAGAGGACAATAGAGCCTATGCGCATGCGCGCAGCGCGTCACGGCCGGGAGCCTACGATTCCCATAGTTCCCGGCAATGAGCGCGCGGCGAGCGTGATGACGTCATCGCCGTTAAGACGGCGAGTGAGATAGCGAAGGCTGGCGGTGGGCGGGCTGTGAGGGCCCGCCCTCGGGTGTCCATACTAGGCCGCTGGGCTATCCCTAGGCGTGACAAGTCCGCCCCATAGGCGGCGGCTGAGTCCAGACACCGAAATGATGGTAGGAGGGCAAGAAGAGGAGGAGGGAAGGGGGAAAGAAAGAGGAGGGGACTGAGATGGAAATGAGCCAATGAAGGCTATATATTGGCAACATTCCTGTGGGCTGAAAGAACCAGCGGCATTCTCACCGACAATAGATCCCAAATTTGCCCATACCAAATGCAATGGGAGTTGAGCATGTTTTAGTCATAACTAAACAGATACTTTAACTAGATAAATCTGTAAAATAATAAATAACTGATTTGTGAAGGTTTGAAGAAAAGTCAGACAGATCAAGCCAAAATAAAAATTGGTCAAGCGTCCATTCTAGAGATCAGGGGCAATTTAATACATGATAAGTGTGCAGTCAAAATACATTACCCATACAGTGTGTTAGGGAAGGTTTCAAAGAGGTTTCTATAATTCATATAGAGCATAATATATTAGTTACAGATAAATAAAAATTCATTCACTTTACATAGAAAAATACCTACAGATAGGGAGGAGCAGGCTTTGGCGCATGATGGCAGAGAGATCACCGGGTGAGACCTCTGGAGAAAGCCAATTGTGACCGTGAGAGAGAAGATTTCAAGTTGGAATGAAATGGTTGTTTAGAGAAAGGATTTGAAACTGATATACTCGTTCATACCTGGGTATCTGGTGGCATCTAGTGTGTATATCCACCTAGTTTCAAGTTGGAGGAGTCGGTTGTCTATATCCCCACCGCGTACATTGAGGGGTAAATGTTCCAAAGCCGAGAATAGTATTGTAGTGGGATCAAAGTTATGTTTGAGAGCTACATGGCGATTAATCGCAGTTGAAATTTTCTTTTTAAAAAGAGGTTTTATATGGTCCTGTATGCGAATCGAAAAAGCTCTTTTTGTTTTACCGACATAGAAACATCCACATCGGCAAGTGGCTAAGTAGATAACCCCCACAGTGTTGCACATAACCCGATGTTTGGGCTTATGTAAATTCCCATTGGGAAGTAGAGTGTTAGTGGAATTGGACAAGAACATACATGAGTCGCACTGTCCACAAGGGAAGGTGCCAGATTGGTCCATTTTTTTTGGGTCATCTGGAGCATAAAAATGACTAGAGGTAAGTTTGTCACTGAGGGATGATGGTCGGCGATAAGTGATTTCTGGATAAGTTTTTACATATTGTCCTACTATAGGGTCTGATGATAGGAGGGGCCAGAATGTATTTATAGTATTCCTGATTTGAGCAGACTGGTTGGAGTATTGGGTGATGAGACGTACAGGTTGATTGTGTTGAAGATTTTTGTCTCTAAAGATTAGTTCTTTCCGTTGCAAGCGTTTAACTCTATTAAATGATTGTTTAAGTAAATTATGGCTGTAGCCTCTGGATTTCAATCTTTGATATAGTTCAAAAGATGCTTGATGGAAGTCTTTATCATTAGTACAATTTCTTCTTATTCGCAAATACTGGCTGTACGGTATACTTTTGATGAGGTTTTTAGGATGGGAGCTAGATGCGTGCAATATGGTATTGCCAGCCGAGGCTTTTCTATATAACGAGGAATATAATTTACCTTCATTGTCAATAGTTATAGTAAGATCAAGGAAGGCAATTTTTTCCTGACTGGCCTCCAAGGAAAATTTGAGATTATATGTATTAATGGATATTTTTTCAAAAAAACGTTGTAGGTCTGGGTAGGTACCAGTCCAAAAGATTAAAATATCATCGATATATCTCATCCAGGAGAGGATGTACTGGGTATGGCACCTCATCTCCGGATCAAGGAGGACATCCTTTTCCCACCCCCCCAGATACAGATTGGCGTAGGAAGGGGCACATTTGGTGCCCATTGCTACGCCCTGTATCTGGAGGTAGTGGGAGGATCCAAAAGTGAAGTAATTTCTAGTTAGAATAAACTTTAGCAGAGATAAGACAAAATTGTTATAAGGTTGTGCAGTGGGGCCGAGGCATTTTAGTTGATCAGCTACAACTTCCACTCCTCTATCATGAGGTATGGCGTTGTAGAGGCATTCAACATCCAATGCTACAAGGTAAGAATTTACAGGTAATTGCTGGTTTTCAAGGACACGTAATAGATGAATGGTGTCCTTAATGTGTGAGGGGAGTGCAGATACTAATGGGGCAAGATGTTTATCTACAAGTTCACTGGCTCTTTCTGTGAGCCCTTCACAGCCAGACACAATAGGTCTGCCTGGGGTTTTTTTTATTGATTTATGAAGTTTGGGAAGGGAGTAAAAAGTTGGGGTTTTGGGGTGAGTTACATGTAGAAATTTCCAAGTATTGGTGTCTATGATTCCCTTTTTGGTTGCCTGAAAAATTAAATTTTGATAGTCTAAAATGTAGGACTTGATTCTGGTGGGACAAATGGATCTATACCATTCGTGGTTGTCAAGGATGTCGTGGCACATATTCATGTAAGCCAGGACATCCATGACAACCACGTTTCCTCCCTTATCGGAGGGTTTAATGACTATATTTCGATTCGACTGAAGGGATTTAAGGGCTCTCTGTTGGTTCTTCGTGAGGTTTGACATACCTGATTCATCTAAATTAAGTTTTTTCAATTCCTTGGTGGTTTGTTCCACAAAGGCCCAAATGGCAGGATTCGTGGTTAATGAAGGGAAATTCCTTGATTTCGGTTTGAAGGAGGTGGGACAGGAGAGGATAGGGGCCGAACTAGTTGTTTCATTTTGTATATTATCCAAAAGGTCGTAGTCGGTTGGGTCAGCTTCATCCAAGAGGGTCATTAAATCCTCAAGGGCTTGAATTTCTACTAAGGTTGGAACAGTGTTATCTGTATTAGCCATCTGAGTAGACGTGGTTTTTGAATGGTAGATTGTTTTATACAATAGTTTTCTCGCAAAGAGATGAAGGTCTTTAACTAATTGAAAACAATCAAAATCCATAGAGGGGCAAAAAGTCAAGCCCAGTTGTAAAACTTGGATCTGGGGTGATGTTAAAGGAGTGGAGGAAAGATTTACAACGTCAAGATTCGTTGCTAAGGTTGGTTCTTTGGTAAGCTGATAGATTATGTCGGTGTTAAAGGTGGGTCTTGGTTCTGGCCTAAAAAAATAGGTGCTAATTTCAATTCCTGAGGGGGTATGGGGAACATGGTCGGTAAGCACGGTTCACTGGCTCTTCTAATGGGTGATGCCAGTGCAGGGGTTGAAAAGTTGGAAGAGTCCAACGTACACAGTTGTGTAGTTGGAGGGGGTATATTTGAGGAAGAGGGTTGGTTTTTGGGATAGGGAGTAGAAATATTCGAAGTTTTAGGGCGAGTACTAGAAGATCTAGTTAGTATACTCGTATTTAGAGCTCGTTTAATTAGCTCTGTGGATGAAATGGGTTGATCATTCTTTCGTTTTTTTGTAATAGGGTCCTGAGAGAGTTCGTGGTAAGTTGTACTAGAACTAAAGGAATTAGATGAGGTACTGGGTGGGTCAGTGTTATTTTTGGCTGGTTGGAAATTAGATGATTTGGTTTGTGCTCTGGGGAAGGTAGGGTTGTCCCATTTATAGGCATAGCCATTTTGGTGAGCAGATCTATCTCTTAGAAATTTATTTTCTTTATTGCTGATAATATTTAAGGTATATTCCTCAATGTGTGCCCGTAAATTTTTGTCCTTTAGGGCAAAACGGGGGGATGATAGACATAAAATATGATTTTCATACCAGTCAGAGACCGAGGTATCGAGTTGATCAAGTTCACATTCATATTGTTTACATAGTATGGATATCATACCAAATGAACAAGTTTGAAGATTAAATTCCCATGAAGATTTGAGAACGTCATTGACTTTTTTCACGTTTGGAAAGATTTGAATTCGTAATCCCCATGGGACAATTTTGTATTCAACATATTTTTCAAAGTACGTTTTGTGCCAGTATATTCGTACCTTTTTTTCCAAAAGACGCTGGAGTCGCATAAAGTCACGATCAAGGTCAGCATCAGAGATGTTGGTAGTGCTCTGAGACTGTTGTATTTTGGTCATCAATCCCTTCCATGCCTCCCCGGTGAGGTCAACCATCATGCGCCAAAGCGTTTTAAAGCTCTCAATGATAAACAAATTTTCAATATGAGGTTAATAAGCAATTAAATAGCAGTTCATTATAGAAATATTTTTTTAAAAATAGGATAAGTATTTTATACAAGGAGCAATGAACTGTGTGTGTCCCCCAAGGTTGAAATGATTCAAATGTGATTGAATTATTTGAGGACCATCTGTCAGGAATTAGTGTATTGAAACACCTGGGACAGAAAGTAATGTACAAAAAGGCAGAGAGGGTCCACTAAATGATACAGCACCTCATCCCTTAGTATAAGAGTATCAAAAAAAAGGGGGGGGGGATGGTGGAGTAGGGATTATAGCAGTGCTAAGATAATATAAGAGAGTTGGGGCGGACTCACAGTTCAAGGCTCGTAATACTCATTAGTTAATAAAACAATTTTTATTACATATAGACAGTTATATCAAAACATACAAGGAGAAGAATATATATGTATGGAGAAATATTAACAATATATATTTTTCGTAGTAATACTCAGTTAGATGAATCAGGGCAAATGATTGAGGTATCACTTAAGGAATTTTTTAACAATCAAAGGTATTGAGAACAATACATGGTCAATGATAAAGTTAAATTATGCACATAAAATTGGAAGTAGGATTCACATTTAATGTGGGAAAACGACCTAAGGTAGACTGATTTAGTCTTTGTAGACTGTTCCGACATGTTTCGCCATAACAATGGCTTCCTCAGGGTATGTCTACTTTGCGTAATTGGTGTATCTGGTAAGAGAAGTATCAAAATAAGTTCCATTCAATGCTCAATAAAGGAGAAATTAGATACAAAGCAATATAAAGGACAAATATGATTGTAAAGTGGATTGTCACCAAGTTATCAGCGCAGAGGAAGTGCTATGGCCCCTCCTTCCCAGAATGGAAAAAGGGCCCCCTTGTGGACCATCCCAGACTTACCCTAATAGAGGTGTGGAATAAACCCAGCCGCAGCCGCGGGGCAGGGCAGTCGTGCAGGGTGCCACAGCTGCCTAATAGAAGGCGGTAAATCCCAGATTGGACATTTGATTATATTAGCTGGTTGGAAAAGAAATAAAACAAAGGATAAACGAGTAATAAGAAGCAATTTAAATAGTGTTGTGTGTCCATGAGAAATTAAATCATGGACATGACGCCATACACTATATAAGGGACAATGTCTCAAATCGTTACTTACTTTCATTAATTTTGTAGGGTGGTTGAAAAAAAAATATATAAAGAAGAACCGAAGGTTCTGATAGGGCGACAAAAGTTAAACACAGGAGGCACCTGAGGAGATAATAGTTGGACAGAGAGTTACATAGTTGAACACGGTGATGGTTCAAAAATAGGGAGGATGAAGGGTTTAAGGTTAAATAAAAAAAGATCAAATACCTGTTTTTTTATTTAGAAAATGTGAGGTGAAGAGCACCGTTCTGCTTGAAAAGTGCAATTGTAAACACCCTTGAAGCAAGGGAAAAAGGAAGGGAAGAGCATCCGATCGATCAAAGCTCGGCAGTGGGCTGAAGAAAAAAATACATTCAGGAGATCCTGATAAGTATCAAGTGGGTTGGGAAAAATATCCAAAGAAAAAAGGATAAGGAATAGGTTTGGTTTGCTTACTTGAGTACGAGCCGGTATGATGCGTCAGGTGCCTCCAGAGTCCTGTAGTGGACTAGTGTGGTGAGCTGGTTTAAATACCGCCTTCCTGATCGAGGCGGCGTGGATCCGCCCCTCGATCAGAGGACAATAGAGCCTATGCGCATGCGCGCAGCGCGTCACGGCCGGGAGCCTACGATTCCCATAGTTCCCGGCAATGAGCGCGCGGCGAGCGTGATGACGTCATCACCGTTAAGACGGCGAGTGAGATAGCGAAGGCTGGCGGTGGGCGGGCTGTGAGGGCCCGCCCTCGGGTGTCCATACTAGGCCGCTGGGCTATCCCTAGGCGTGACAAGTCCGCCCCATAGGCGGCGGCTGAGTCCAGACACCGAAATGATGGTAGGAGGGCAAGAAGAGGAGGAGGGAAGGGGGAAAGAAAGAGGAGGGGACTGAGATGGAAATGAGCCAATGAAGGCTATATATTGGCAACATTCCTGTGGGCTGAAAGAACCAGCGGCATTCTCACCGACAATAGATCCCAAATTTGCCCATACCAAATGCAATGGGAGTTGAGCATGTTTTAGTCATAACTAAACAGATACTTTAACTAGATAAATCTGTAAAATAATAAATAACTGATTTGTGAAGGTTTGAAGAAAAGTCAGACAGATCAAGCCAAAATAAAAATTGGTCAAGCGTCCATTCTAGAGATCAGGGGCAATTTAATACATGATAAGTGTGCAGTCAAAATACATTACCCATACAGTGTGTTAGGGAAGGTTTCAAAGAGGTTTCTATAATTCATATAGAGCATAATATATTAGTTACAGATAAATAAAAATTCATTCACTTTACATAGAAAAATACCTACAGATAGGGAGGAGCAGGCTTTGGCGCATGATGGCAGAGAGATCACCGGGTGAGACCTCTGGAGAAAGCCAATTGTGACCGTGAGAGAGAAGATTTCAAGTTGGAATGAAATGGTTGTTTAGAGAAAGGATTTGAAACTGATATACTCGTTCATACCTGGGTATCTGGTGGCATCTAGTGTGTATATCCACCTAGTTTCAAGTTGGAGGAGTCGGTTGTCTATATCCCCACCGCGTACATTGAGGGGTAAATGTTCCAAAGCCGAGAATAGTATTGTAGTGGGATCAAAGTTATGTTTGAGAGCTACATGGCGATTAATCGCAGTTGAAATTTTCTTTTTAAAAAGAGGTTTTATATGGTCCTGTATGCGAATCGAAAAAGCTCTTTTTGTTTTACTGACATAGAAACATCCACATCGGCAAGTGGCTAAGTAGATAACCCCCACAGTGTTGCACATAACCCGATGTTTGGGCTTATGTAAATTCCCATTGGGAAGTAGAGTGTTAGTGGAATTGGACAAGAACATACATGAGTCGCACTGTCCACAAGGGAAGGTGCCAGATTGGTCCATTTTTTTTGGGTCATCTGGAGCATAAAAATGACTAGAGGTAAGTTTGTCACTGAGGGATGATGGTCGGCGATAAGTGATTTCTGGATAAGTTTTTACATATTGTCCTACTATAGGGTCTGATGATAGGAGGGGCCAGAATGTATTTATAGTATTCCTGATTTGAGCAGACTGGTTGGAGTATTGGGTGATGAGACGTACAGGTTGATTGTGTTGAAGATTTTTGTCTCTAAAGATTAGTTCTTTCCGTTGCAAGCGTTTAACTCTATTAAATGATTGTTTAAGTAAATTATGGCTGTAGCCTCTGGATTTCAATCTTTGATATAGTTCAAAAGATGCTTGATGGAAGTCTTTATCATTAGTACAATTTCTTCTTATTCGCAAATACTGGCTGTACGGTATACTTTTGATGAGGTTTTTAGGATGGGAGCTAGATGCGTGCAATATGGTATTGCCAGCCGAGGCTTTTCTATATAACGAGGAATATAATTTACCTTCATTGTCAATAGTTATAGTAAGATCAAGGAAGGCAATTTTTTCCTGACTGGCCTCCAAGGAAAATTTGAGATTATATGTATTAATGGATATTTTTTCAAAAAAACGTTGTAGGTCTGGGTAGGTACCAGTCCAAAAGATTAAAATATCATCGATATATCTCATCCAGGAGAGGATGTACTGGGTATGGCACCTCATCTCCGGATCAAGGAGGACATCCTTTTCCCACCCCCCCAGATACAGATTGGCGTAGGAAGGGGCACATTTGGTGCCCATTGCTACGCCCTGTATCTGGAGGTAGTGGGAGGATCCAAAAGTGAAGTAATTTCTAGTTAGAATAAACTTTAGCAGAGATAAGACAAAATTGTTATAAGGTTGTGCAGTGGGGCCGAGGCATTTTAGTTGATCAGCTACAACTTCCACTCCTCTATCATGAGGTATGGCGTTGTAGAGGCATTCAACATCCAATGCTACAAGGTAAGAATTTACAGGTAATTGCTGGTTTTCAAGGACACGTAATAGATGAATGGTGTCCTTAATGTGTGAGGGGAGTGCAGATACTAATGGGGCAAGATGTTTATCTACAAGTTCACTGGCTCTTTCTGTGAGCCCTTCACAGCCAGACACAATAGGTCTGCCTGGGGTTTTTTTTTATTGATTTATGAAGTTTGGGAAGGGAGTAAAAAGTTGGGGTTTTGGGGTGAGTTACATGTAGAAATTTCCAAGTATTGGTGTCTATGATTCCCTTTTTGGTTGCCTGAAAAATTAAATTTTGATAGTCTAAAATGTAGGACTTGATTCTGGTGGGACAAATGGATCTATACCATTCGTGGTTGTCAAGGATGTCGTGGCACATATTCATGTAAGCCAGGACATCCATGACAACCACGTTTCCTCCCTTATCGGAGGGTTTAATGACTATATTTCGATTCGACTGAAGGGATTTAAGGGCTCTCTGTTGGTTCTTCGTGAGGTTTGACATACCTGATTCATCTAAATTAAGTTTTTTCAATTCCTTGGTGGTTTGTTCCACAAAGGCCCAAATGGCAGGATTCGTGGTTAATGAAGGGAAATTCCTTGATTTCGGTTTGAAGGAGGAGGGACAGGAGAGGATAGGGGCCGAACTAGTTGTTTCATTTTTTTTGTATATACTATCCTCTCCTGTCCCACCTCCTTCAAACCGAAATCAAGGAATTTCCCTTCATTAACCACGAATCCTGCCATTTGGGCCTTTGTGGAACAAACCACCAAGGAATTGAAAAAACTTAATTTAGATGAATCAGGTATGTCAAACCTCTCATCCGATAAGGGAGGAAACGTGGTTGTCATTAAATCCCTCAAGGGACATCTGCCCCATTAGTAAAATTACAATAAAGGAAATCCTCAATCTGTATTAGGGCTTGTAAAACTTGGATCTGGGGTGATGTTAAAGGAGTGGAGGACCACAACGTCAAGATTATGTCGGTGTTAAAGGTGGGTCTTGGTTCTGGCCTAAAAAAATAGGTGCTAATTTAAATCCTGAGGGGGTCGCTGGCTCTTCTAATGGGTGATGCCAGTGCAGGGGTTGAAAAGTTGGAAGAGTCCAACGTACACTTGTAGCATTGGATAGTTAGTATACTCGTATTTAGAGCTCGTTTTGAATGCCTCTAACAACGCCATATTTTGGCTGGTTGGAAGTTAAATGATTTGGTTTGTGCTCATGTGGGCAGATCTATCTCTTAAAATTTATTTTCTTTATTGCTGATAATATTTAAGGTATATTCCTCAATGTGTGCCCGTAAATTTTTGTCCTTTAGGGCAAATCGGGGGGATGATAGACATAAAATATGATTTTCATACCAGTCTATTACGTGTCCTTGAAAACCAGCAATTACCTGTAAATTCTTACCTTGTAGCATTGGATGTTGAATTCCTCTACAACGCCATACCTCATGATAGAGGAGTGGAAGTTGTAGCTGATCAACTAAAATGCCTCGGCCCCACTGCACAACCTTATAACAATTTTGTCTTATCTCTGCTAAAGTTTATTCTAACTAGAAATTACTTCACTTTTGGATCCTCCCACTACCTCCAGATACAGGGCGTAGCAATGGGCACCAAATGTGCCCCTTCCTACGCCAATCTGTATCTGGGGGGGTGGGAAAAGGATGTCCTCCTTGATCCGGAGATGAGGTGCCATACCCAGTACATCCTCTCCTGGATGAGATATATCGATGATATTTTAATCTTTTGGACTGGTACCTACCCAGACCTACAACGTTTTTTTGAAAAAATATCCATTAATACATATAATCTCAAATTTTCCTTGGAGGCCAGTCAGGAAAAAATTGCCTTCCTTGATCTTACTATAACTATTGACAATGAAGGTAAATTATATTCCTCGTTATATAGAAAAGCCTCGGCTGGCAATACCATATTGCACGCATCTAGCTCCCATCCTAAAAACCTCATCAAAAGTATACCGTACAGCCAGTATTTGCGAATAAGAAGAAATTGTACTAATGATAAAGACTTCCATCAAGCATCTTTTGAACTATATCAAAGATTGAAATCCAGAGGCTACAGCCATAATTTACTTAAACAATCATTTAATAGAGTTAAACGCTTGCAACGGAAAGAACTAATCTTTAGAGACAAAAATCTTCAACACAATCAACCTGTACGTCTCATCACCCAATACTCCAACCAGTCTGCTCAAATCAGGAATACTATAAATACATTCTGGCCCCTCCTATCATCAGACCCTATAGTAGGACAATATGTAAAAACTTATCCAGAAATCACTTATCGCCGACCATCATCCCTCAGTGACAAACTCACCTCTAGTCATTTTTATGCTCCAGATGACCCAAAAAAAATGGACCAATCTGGCACCTTCCCTTGTGGACAGTGCGACTCATGTATGTTCTTGTCCAATTCCACTAACACTCTACTTCCCAATGGGAATTTACATAAGCCCAAACATCGGGTTATGTGCAACACTGTGGGGGTTATCTACTTAGCCACTTGCCGATGTGGATGTTTCTATGTCGGTAAAACAAAAAGAGCTTTTTCGATTCGCATACAGGACCATATAAAACCTCTTTTTAAAAAGAAAATTTCAACTGCGATTAATCGCCATGTAGCTCTCAAACATAACTTTGATCCCACCACAATACTATTCTCGGCTTTGGAACATTTACCCCTCAATGTACGCGGTGGGGACATAGACAACCGACTCCTCCAACTTGAAACTAGGTGGATATACACACTAGATGCCACCAGATACCCAGGTATGAACGAGTATATCAGTTTCAAATCCTTTCTCTAAACAACCATTTCATTCCAATCTGAAATCCTCTCTCTCACGGTCACAATTGGCTTTCTCCAGAGGTCTCACCCGGTGATCTCTCTGCCATCATGCGCCAAAGCCTGCTCCTCCCTATCTGTAGGTATTTTTCTATGTAAAGTGAATGAATTTTTATTTATCTGTAACTAATATATTATGCTCTATATGAATTATAGAAACCTCTTTGAAACCTTCCCTAACACACTGTATGGGTAATGTATTTTGACTGCACACTTATCATGTATTAAATTGCCCCTGATCTCTAGAATGGACGCTTGACCAATTTTTATTTTGGCTTGATCTGTCTGACTTTTCTTCAAACCTTCACAAATCTGTTATTTATTATTTTACAGATTTATCTAGTTAAAGTATCTGTTTAGTTATGACTAAAACATGCTCAATTCCCATTGCATTTGGTATGGGCAAATTTGGGATCTATTGTCGGTGAGAATGCCGCTGGTTCTTTCAGCCCACAGGAATGTTGCCAATATATAGCCTTCATTGGCTCATTTCCATCTCAGTCCCCTCCTCTTTCTTTCCCCCTTCCCTCCTCCTCTTCTTGCCCTCCTACCATCATTTCGGTGTCTGGACTCAGCCGCCGCCTATGGGGCGGACTTGTCACGCCTAGGGATAGCCCAGCGGCCTAGTATGGACACCCGAGGGCGGGCCCTCACAGCCCGCCCACCGCCAGCCTTCGCTATCTCACTCGCCGTCTTAACGGCGATGACGTCATCACGCTCGCCGCGCGCTCATTGCCGGGAACTATGGGAATCGTAGGCTCCCGGCCGTGACGCGCTGCGCGCATGCGCATAGGCTCTATTGTCCTCTGATCGAGGGGCGGATCCACGCCGCCTCGATCAGGAAGGCGGTATTTAAACCAGCTCACCACACTAGTCCACTACAGGACTCTGGAGGCACCTGACGCATCATACCGGCTCGTACTCAAGTAAGCAAACCAAACCTATTCCTTATCTTTTTTTTTGGATATTTTTCCCAACCCACTTGATACTTATCAGGATCTCCTGAATGTATTTTTTTCTTCAGCCCACTGCCGAGCTTTGATCGATCGGATGCTCTTCCCTTCCTTTTTCCCTTGCTTCAAGGGTGTTTACAATTGCACTTTTCAAGCAGAACGGTGCTCTTCACCTCACATTTTCTAAATAAAAAAACAGGTATTTGATCTTTTTTTATTTAACTTTAAACCCTTCATCCTCCCTATTTTTGAACCATCACTGTGTTCAACTATGTAACTCTCTGTCCAACTATTATCTCCTCAGGTGCCTCCTGTGTTTAACTTTTGTCGCCCTATCAGAACCTTCGGTTCTTCTTTATATATTTTTTTTTCAACCACCCTACAAAATTAATGAAAGTAAGTAACGATTTGAGACATTGTCCCTTATATAGTGTATGGCGTCATGTCCATGATTTAATTTCTCATGGACACACAACACTATTTAAATTGCTTCTTATTACTCGTTTATCTTTTGTTTTATTTCTTTTCCAACCAGCTAATATATCAAATGTCCAATCTGGGGTTTACCGCCTTCTATTAGGCAGCTGTGGCACCCTGCACGACTGCCCTGCCCCGCGGCTGCGGCTGGGTTTATTCCACACCTCTATTAGGGTAAGTCTGGGATGGTCCACAAGGGGGCCCTTTTTCCATTCTGGGAAGGAGGGGCCATAGCACTTCCTCTGCGCTGATAACTTGGTGACAATCCACTTTACAATTATATTTGTCCTTTATATTGCTTTGTATCTAATTTCTCCTTTATTGAGCATTGAATGGAACTTATTTTGATACTTCTCTTACCAGATACACCAATTACGCAAAGTAGACATACCCTGAGGAAGCCATTGTTATGGCGAAACATGTCGGAACAGTCTACAAAGACTAAATCAGTCTACCTTAGGTCGTTTTCCCACATTAAATGTGAATCCTACTTCCAATTTTATGTGCATAATTTAACTTTATCATTGACCATGTATTGTTCTCAATACCTTTGATTGTTAAAAAATTCCTTAAGTGATACCTCAATCATTTGCCCTGATTCATCTAACTGAGTATTACTACGAAAAATATATATTGTTAATATTTCTCCATACATATATATTCTTCTCCTTGTATGTTTTGATATAACTGTCTATATGTAATAAAAATTGTTTTATTAACTAATGAGTATTACGAGCCTTGAACTGTGAGTCCGCCCCAACTCTCTTATATTATCTTAGCACTGCTATAATCCCTACTCCACCATCCCCCCCTTTTTTTGATACTCTTATACTAAGGGATGAGGTGCTGTATCATTTAGTGGACCCTCTCTGCCTTTTTGTACAACAGTCTCAGAGCACTACCAACATCTCTGATGCTGACCTTGATCGTGACTTTATGCGACTCCAGCGTCTTTTGGAAAAAAAGGTACGAATATACTGGCACAAAACGTACTTTGAAAAATATGTTGAATACAAAATTGTCCCATGGGGATTACGAATTCAAATCTTTCCAAACGTGAAAAAAGTCAATGACGTTCTCAAATCTTCATGGGAATTTAATCTTCAAACTTGTTCATTTGGTATGATATCCATACTATGTAAACAATATGAATGTGAACTTGATCAACTCGATACCTCGGTCTCTGACTGGTATGAAAATCATATTTTATGTCTATCATCCCCCCGTTTTGCCCTAAAGGACAAAAATTTACGGGCACACATTGAGGAATATACCTTAAATATTATCAGCAATAAAGAAAATAAATTTCTAAGAGATAGATCTGCTCACCAAAATGGCTATGCCTATAAATGGGACAACCCTACCTTCCCCAGAGCACAAACCAAATCATCTAATTTCCAACCAGCCAAAAATAACACTGACC
>CM053030.1:455034185-455103667 GCA_028564925.1 Lithobates sylvaticus
TGACAGATAATAAACTACTAGGGAATAAGTGCAGAGTAGATAGGCTGACTATGAGCTTCAGTGCCACACCACGGTTCCTGCTGGTGAGAAGCTCCCTTCCAGGCTGCTTGAATAAGAGTTAGAGGATCCCCAATGACTGCTGATCTTGTCTTCAGGTCTCTGACACAAACACAGATGCCACATCATCATCAGGGGCTCTGCAACTGGATTTTGTTGCAACATTCATCTGAAGGTATCTCTGTAAATCATAGGCATGCGCACATGGGGTGCCAGGTGTGCCTGGGCACACCCTAATTACCCTGTACTGTGCAGATTCTCCCTGCTGCCTGAATGAAGGGAAAGGAACCGGGGAATCTCTGTCCTCAGTCCCTTTCTCCATCTAAAAAAAAAAAAACAATTGTAAAAAAAATAAAAATAAAATAAAACAATCAAATCAAACTATTGACTCCCGTGTTTAGAACTGTCCTTGCGGAGGAGAGGGAATGGACGTGCTGACGTAACGATCAGCACGGAGGGAGGGGCCTGAGTCCGTCAGCTGGCGAGGGTAGGAGTGAGGCGGAGGAGAACACCGGCTCCCCCATGATCGTGTGAGCTTCTGCGGACGGCGTGTCCTCCACCCGGACAGAAGCCCTGAACATCGCGGCTCGCGGTTCCGGGAATGGAGAGAGCACGGGACGGCAACCGCCAAGCCATCACCTTCGGGTAGCGGTTTGCCGCCTCCCGCGACCACCGTCCAGCTGCCTTCCTCCCCGCCCCGTATTCCCCTCCATCTGTCGTTGCACACTCACTGGACACAGCCCTCAACGCGGGAATTTATAGCAGAGAAGACAACAGCGCACAGGGACGAAGCCTCCTGAAACCCCCTGGTCTGGTTTGTGAGTATACTGTCAGAGCCTGCATTAACCCCAGCAACTTTTTAAAGGAAGGTAAGACCATATACTCATACAAATGGCTATAAAGACTCTCTGGAAAGTTCCGGAAAAAGTATGCTTATTCTTTTAATTAGAGCCTCTTAGAGGTTTAGAGGTTAAGCCTTACTTTACTGCTGTATAACACGATAACAGGGGCCTTTGGTCTTGATGTGGGTTGCATTGTGGATGGCGAACATCTAGGAACATTTGCAGCCACTGGGTAATGGGAGACCATCATTGCGATCGAAATCGCAACCGCCGATAGGATATTACATTCGGGTAGGCGGCGGGCTGCTTCCCGTGACCACCACACGGCCATCCCTGCCTCTGACCCACATTCCCCGCTGCACGCCTCCCCGCATACCCCCTGCCTGGGCACCCTACGAGGAACTTACAGTAGGAGAAGGGACAGCCAGCAGAAGTGACAGTGAGTATACCAACCAGCCAGGCTTCACAACCAGGGAACACTGAAGACATGGTAAGGCAATAGTCACGCCATAATGGTTTGAAGAGCTCCTGTAGTGCCTTTTAAAAAAAAAAAAAAAAAGATACAAGGTGGTGGTGTGCAGGGGGGGACTGGGGGGGGCGGGGGCAAACTAAGGGGGGGCACCCGGGTGGGGTCATTCCGGCCCTCGCCGGCTGGCTCACTCACGGGCCCAGCGGCTGCTGGGCAGGTGGGTGGGTCCTTAGGGGCGGGTCAGAACCCTGCCTCTCCAGAGAGTCTGAGTTGGAGAGAGGCCCAGGGAGGATGGCACTCCTTAACTCAGAGACCCAGGAATGGGTAAGAGGGGGTAGAGAGGGGGGGTTTAGAGGGGGGGGGGGAGGGGGCGCTGCGAGGGAAGGGAGGCGGTATGGGAAAGAGGGGGGGGGTGAGATGGGGTTGGGTGGGCGAGGGGGGTAGGGAGGGGGTACAGGGGAGGGAGGGTGGCAGGGAGGGAGACCCCGCCGCTGGGGGTTGCAAGGGGGACAAGGAGACAAAGTCAATATATTTGGATGTCAGAGATTAAACTCCTTACATACAACGTGAGGGGGCTAAACGCCCCAGGTAAGCGGCAAAGAGTCTTGGAAGAGGTCAAGAGATACGGGGCCAGCTTGGTTTTTTTACAGGAAACTCATCTCTCCCTTAGTTCGAATATTAAACTCTTCTCAACAGCCTTCCCTATTTGGTACTACAGTGACACTGCTTCAAGCAGAACTAGAGGGGTGGCTATAGGGATGGCGAAAGATTTGCAGTTCAAACTCGAAGAAAGGAAGGTGGACCCGGAGGGAAGATTCCTGTTTTTGAGGGGCACTCTCTTCGGGACAACATACACTCTAGCAAATATTTACGCACCCAACACTAGGTCACCAGACTACATGATTTCGACCCTTACTAGGCTGAGAACCTTTAGAAGAGGATATCTGATCCTAATGGGAGACTTAAATCTCACCCTGGATCCAGAGCTGGATAGTTCGTCTTGTGCACAGGGGACAGGAAATGCTCAACTAAAATTATTAAAGAAAAAGATGAGTAGGGAACAATTAGTTGATGTATGGAGAATGCAGCACCCTACTATCAGAGACTACACATTTTTCTCCCCTGTGCACAAGACGTACTCCAGACTGGACTATATCTGGGTGGACCATGGACTCTTAGACAGAGTAGTGGACACAAGTATCGAGATAGTATCCTTATCAGATCACGCCCCAGTTAGCATGAGCTTGAACATCCCAGAATTCAAAAAACCGAGCTGCGGGTGGAAATTGAATAACGAGCTATTGAAAGACGCCGAACTAAGGGAAAGTGTGAGAAAAGAACTCGAGTGTTTTTTTAAAATAAATGACAACGGGGAAGTGAAGGGATCTAGTCTCTGGGATGCCCACAAGGCCTTCATTAGGGGGGTGTTTATTTCGAAAGCTACTTGGAAAAAAAAAGAAAGACTTAGACTTAGAAGAGTTCAGGAGTTGACGGACGACATAAAAGACATAGAGACTAAGCACAAGGCCGACCCTACTCAGAACCAGGAAATACTTCAAGGATTAATCACCAAGAGGGAAGAGTTAAGGGAACTAGCGGAACAGGAAATAAAACAAGTCTTAAATAGAATTTCGAAAGAACGGTACTCCTATGGTAACAAACCAGACAAACATTTAGCCAGACTGCTTCAAAAAAACAAGTCCATAAATTTTATTGAGAAAATCATTAATAAAAAGGGAGAGGTAAGATACATTTCAGAAGATATTGCGTTGACATTTAGGGATTTCTACGAGGAGCTATACTCGGTCAGTCAAAAGGGTGGAGCTAAAAGAGGGGGGAGGTGTGACAAAGCACAGGTTTTTTTAAGAGGGGCAAAATTACAGACCCTGGGACTAGAGGAGAAAGAGAGGCTAGACAGACCCATCTCGGAGGAAGAAATCACGAGAGCCTTAAACAACTCGCCAATGGGCAAGAGCCCGGGGCCAGACGGACTCACCGCACTATACTATAGGACCTATAGGGAGATCTTGATACCCAGACTTTTAAGATATTTGAACGGCCTGGGCTCGGAGTACGGTATGAGCGAGGCCTCACTGTTGGCCACAATCACGGTGTTGCGAAAGGAGGGGAAGGACGATTCGACGTGCGCCGGGTACAGACCCATATCGCTATTAAACTTCGAAACAAAACTCTACGCCAAAATTCTGGCCGAGCGTATAAAGGGAACCCTGGGAACCCTGATACACCCAGACCAAGTGGGATTTACACCGGGGAGAGAGGGTAGAGACAACAGTGTGCGAACCCTGTTGGCGATACAAAGGATGAGAGACTCTCGAACCCCCAGTCTACTTTTGTCTATCGATGCAGAAAAGGCTTTCGATCGGGTAGACTGGGGGTTCCTGTTCAAGACTTTAGACACTATGGGATTTGGGCCAAAAATTATCCAAAAAATAAGAGTCCTTTATTGCCATCCTAAAACTAATATCAAGGTGAACGGCATTTTGTCCTCACCCTTTGAAATGCACAATGGGACTAGGCAGGGATGTCCCCTCTCCCCGCTCCTTTTCATCTTAACCCTGGAACCCCTCTTGGCAACAATCAGAGGAAACAAGGAGGTGGAGGGCTGCGAGGCGGGGGGGGAGGAACACAAGCTGGCGGCTTTCGCCGACGATGTCCTATTTTATGTAAGTTCACCTCACAAATCCCTTCCCAACATCTTGAAGATTATAGCGGCATATAGTGAGGCCTCAAATTTCAAGATTAATTTAGCAAAATCCTCAATTCTGAGTATCAACATGAATAGGGCCGAAAAGGAAGACCTGAGGAGGGCCTATAACCTCACGTGGAAGAAACAGATAAAATACTTAGGTATAGTGCTGACTAACTCCATAGAGAAAATGTATAGGGCCAATTACATACCTTTATTAGATGAAGTTAAAAAAAAATGCCAGGAGTTTAAAACCAGACCAATCTCGTGGTTTGGTCGTATTAACGCAGTTAAAATGATGATACTCCCGCTGATCACCTATAAATTCCAGATGATCCCAATAGCACTACCAGATCAGTACCTTAGGAAACTAAAATCTCTCATTTTGAATTTTATTTGGCAACAGAAGCTACATAGAATCTCTTTTCAAACTTTAAAATTAGATAAAAATAAGGGAGGGCTGGCGGTGCCCGACATTGTGAATTACTATCACGCAACAGTTTTGTTAAGAATCACAGAATGGGGGAGGGCACACAGTTTCAAGAGGTGGGCAAGCCTAGAGGAAGCACTAAGCGAAGCACAGCTGGGGAAAATTATTTGGAACCCCCCGAAGTTTAGAAGGTTGGGGGAAAAAACACATGCAATCACAAAAAACACTCTAAAAGTTTGGGACAAAATTCACAAAAATTTTAAATTTAAATACAACTCACCACTAATTGCACTAAAAGAAAATGATATGTTTCCACCAGGGAGAAGGGATCAGGGAGGGGATTGGATAATAAACGACAATGCACGAGTAGGGGACATAATAAGTAAGGGGAAAATAGTGTCGCCTCAGGAGTTACAGGGGATGAACGACTGTTTTAGAGTTGACAATTGGCGGTACCTCCAGTTAAGTCACTTCGTGGGGTCCATCCCCCCTCCAAAGAGGGGACGGGGGGACCTCACGGAGCTGGAACGTATCTTCACGACGGAGAACACTAAAAAAATTATCACAAAAATCTATAAATTTCTGCTGTCGAGGGACGGACAGGGGGAACCGCCTTTTGTCAAAAAATGGGGGAGGGAATTGGGCACGCACCAATCGGGGGCATTTAGAAAAATGTTCCAACTTACCCACAGTTCAGCTGTGGATGTCAAAACCGCAGAGATTAACTATAAGTGCCTATCCGGTTGGTACCTGACCCCGGAAAAATTAAACAAATTTCAGCCGGAAGTATCAGCTGACTGCTGGCGAGGATGCCAAGCGAAGGGCACTATGGGCCACCTATGGTGGGGCTGCCCAAAAATCAAAAAATTCTGGAAGTCCATTTTAAAATACATCAAGGAGATCACTAAGGTCGAGATAAGAGAGGATCCTTGGGCAGTTCTGCTACATGACACAGAGGTAGGCTCCAGGCAATATAGAGGATCACTAGTCCCGCACTTGCTAAACGCAGCAAAGCGAGTGATCCCCAGAAGATGGAAGGACTCCGAGAGCCCACCCATCTGGGAATGGGTTAACGCGGTCGAGGGCACTTATATCTCGGAGTGTTTAGTAAACAGCGCGACAGATGAAAGGGACGACACTAAAACCAAATGGGAAGGCTGGAGAAGGTTTAAAAGGTCCTGGAGTTATGCTGAAGCTTTGAGGACAGAGTGAGAGAGAGACATCTTGACTATACTTAAAAAAAAAAAAAAGGACATGTTCTCGTAAATTTTCTTCAAAGTTTCTACAGAAACGACCCCAGCGGCGGGGGGGGGGGGGGGGGCGGGAGGGAGGGGAGGAAGGGAGAAGGGGGGAGGAGGGGTTTTTGAAAGTTTTCTTTTCCGTTGGAGAAGGGTTTAATAAATGATATAAATAACGCATAAGGAATTTGGGAAAAATTTAAACTTACAAACCCTAAAAATTATGAATAATAATAAAAAAAAAAAAAAAAAAGAGAGGATGAAAAGTTCCACAATGATGTGAAGACATGAAAAGGGACATAATTGAGGGCGCTCCTGATTTGGTCCCAACAAGCTCTCTCTGAGGTGGAAAAAAAAAAAAAAAAAACACTGGTGTGCATCTATATGCTTATGATAATGTTATATGCTGGTTGCAGTGGTTCTTCTGCTCTCAATTACTTTGTTTACTGAAAAAATTGGACATTTGTTTAAAACATGCTGTACTGCACTGATAGGAACAGAAATTAGGCATTGTGAGAAATAATGAATTATATGCTGTTTATTTCCAAAGTCTGACCTCCTCCTAATGCATATTGCTACTGTAAAGAGGATTTATCATTGTAATTTACATTATACAAGCATCAATAGAATACATATCTACAACACCAATTTACATTTGTACTTAAAGCATGAGCAAATACCAAACTGCTACCTAGAGTGACTTAGAATGTATTTTCACCTATGCAGTAAAATGGGGAAAAAAAAAGCCTGTTATGTGTTTAATATGTGTTCCTATTCACACTGCATACCTCTTTTATTTTTTATCTATCTTACCTTCCAGATGTCTCTAAGGAGAAGGTTTCATGGCTGATTCTAAAGCAAGCCATAGAGGGTTCTGAACTGGCTGAGATTGGAACCATTTATGGGCAGGCTGAATGTACCCAAGTTAATCGATCAGCTTGGGTACAACCAGCATGTCGGATTTTACATGTGATTATTGCTAGCGGCTGTTACAGCTGCTATCAATAATCACTGTGTTTTCCAGTCGGGGATGGCTCCCCAGCCTCCCCCTAAACATTACAATGTAAGGAGAGCATGTAAGGTAACCAACTATTTATTTTTAAAGTTATGCTTAAAGTGATTGTAAAGGCTCGTTTAAAAAAAAAAAAAAAAAATGTTATACTTACCTCTTTTGTGCAGTTGATTTTTCACAGAGCAGCCCGGATCCTCCTCTTCTCGGGTCCCTATTTGCTGCTCCTGGCCCCTCCCTCCTTTGAGTGCCCCTCAGCCAGCAGCTTGCTACAGGAGGTCACCCAAGCCGAGTCAGAGCTCAGTGTATCCATTTAGACACAGAGCCCTGACCTGGCCCCACCCCCTCTCTCCTCTGATTGACTGACAGGGAGCCAATGGCACAACATTTTTAAAAAGAAACAATATTTTTTCTTTTCTGCTATAAAACACATCCAATAAAAAAAAAAAATGTCTTCATCCTTTTAGGCCAATATGTATTCTGCTACATGTTTTTGGTAATCCCAATAAGCATATATTGATTGGTTTGCGCAAAAGTTATGGTGTCTACAAACTATAAAATATATGGGGAAATTTTTTTCTTTTTTACTAGTAATGGTGGCAATCAGCAATTTCTAGCGGGGACTGCGACATTGCGGTGGACAAATCTGACACTAAGTGATTAGCGCTAAAACGAATGCACTGTCACTGTACTAATAATGACACTGGCAGGAAAGGGTTAACATCAGGGGTGATCAAAGGGTGTAAAGGGGTTCCCTGGGAGTGCTTGCTAACCCTGGGGGGTGCTTTGACTGGGGAAGGCAGAGATCCATGTTCCTGCTTAGCAGAAACACAAGATCTCAATCTTCCCCACTGACAGAACAGTGATCTGCCTTGTTCACATCGGTAACGATCGCTGGGTGCTGGCAAACATCGGGGTTCTCCGAACCCGCTAATTGACTCCCGCTGTGTGCAATCACAGCGGGAGCTGGCAGTACGCGCGCATTTCCCAGACCCAGAAATCAAAATAACGTACAAGTACCTAATTTCGCACTGAAGGGCTGCCCTGCTGCAGTAAATGTATGTGGGGCGATCCGGAAGCGGTTAAAGTGACGCAGTGCCGTATCGCAAATAATGGCCTGGTCATACAGGGGGTAAATCTTCCGGGGGGCTGAAGTGGTTAAAGATACTTCGCTATGACCACGGTCAAGATGGTGTTTATTGTAGTCCAACATTAGCAGAGAAGCCTTGGACCACATTTTTTACAATGGAGAAGACAGCAGACACATATCAGCTCTCATTCTCTTAAGCACCTTCCAAAATACAAGTAAGCAGTTTTCACACATGAAGCCCTTTTAATTCCTGCCTAATGTATCCCTCAAATAACAAAATCTTAATGATGGTAATGATATAAAAAGTAATCTTCACAACTCTGCTCAAATTAATTGCACTTCTGTGTAATATGCAATTTTTCTCCAGGGAGTTGACACTTGGAGCTATTAAGGTCTCGGGTTACACGGAGAGAACTATTTGTCACAAAGCACCAGGTTGATCTACTTAAAAATAATGGTTTCAGTGGGACTTTATATTTTGTGATGAATCTTGTTCTAATTCGACATCAGTTTTGTCCCAGATTTCTAGGTACAAATATTTCATGAATAGAAATGTGGAGTACTTGACGACTAATAATATTCCAATTTTTTCAACCTAACAAAAATGACAAAATATTGGAGCAGTTTTCTTTTGGTTACAAAAAATATAATATACTACTTTACAAAGTTTTATGACAACAAAATGTCATGATTTATTAGTAATTTTCTATAAAAAAATAAAATAATATATGTGCAATTTTAAAAAGAACAAAAAGACCTTGGACAAATAATTGAAGTAACAATACATC
The DNA here is from genome assembly GCA_028564925.1 of Lithobates sylvaticus. NCBI lineage: Eukaryota > Metazoa > Chordata > Amphibia > Anura > Ranidae > Lithobates > Lithobates sylvaticus. The sequence goes on from CM053030.1 coordinate 455,042,816, forward strand.
TGAGCAGTGTTAGCCTGTAGGGATGAGCTTGGTGTTCGATTCAAACTCATGTTCGAATCGAACATCGGCCGTTCGCTTGTTCGTCGAAGCCAGAACTTTGAGGGCCATTCGCACCAAATTCGTGTGACACGAACGGCCCCACGATGCACTGCGCCATCGCAGTGCATTGCTGGCTGATGATTGTCCCCGCATGCTTGGCCAATCACAGGGCCGGCAGCGAGGAGATCAATAATTGGCCACAGGCAGGATGCCTGTGGCCAATTATAGCTCAGGGGGTTTAGTACACGCCCCACACTATATAAGGCTGCCAGCGTGGCGGCCTTGTGTAGTGTGTTGGCGTTCAGGGAGAGAGCAGGATAGGCAGTGACAGTGTCAGCTTTGCTTTGCTTCTTAACCTAGCGCTGTTACAGTGGGTCTAGTGTGCCTCCTGCACAGTATACACAATTCTAAACACGGGAAACACATACCACTTCACAGGCATACTTTAGACACCCCCCAGGTACGATATTTAAAGGAATATTTCACAATTTTTTTCGCTTTATGCATCATTAAAATGACTGCTCCCAAAAAAACGTCAGTTTTTAAAACTTTTTTTTGCATTGATACATGTCCCCTGGTCCCCAAACCCTGTTTAGGACAATAACATGCATATTAGTAGGGATGAGCTGAACACCCCCCTGTTCGGTTCGCACCAGAACCTGCGAACAGACCTAAAGCTTGTGTGAACTTTAGAACCCTATTAAAGTCTATGGGACTCGAACGTTCAAAATCAAAAGTGCTAATTTTAAAGGCTAATATGCATGTTATTGTCATAAAAAGTGTTTGGGGACCTGGGTCCTGCCCCAGGGGACATGTATCAATGCAAAAAAAAAGTTTTAAAAAACGGCCGTTTTTTCAGGAGCAGTGATTTTAATAATGCTTAAAGTGAAACAATAAAAGTGTAATATTCCTTGTAATATAACTTAAATGAAAGCACCAGGAATTGCTTCAATTAAAGCCCAACTCTAGGCACAATTATTACCTTCACAACTTTCCAGCAGGCAATCATTCTTGTTCCTCAGGAGGACCTTGCTGTCATGAAAGTATACTTTTCTCTTGTTAATCAGTTAGTTTACATGTTGGCGGTAGTAGATTGGGAGCTGTACTTCCTGGCTGCTCTGGATGTACGTGATGCAGGTCTCATTAAACCCCAATGTTACAATCGCATTTCTGACCCCCTTTCCTCCTTACCATTCACAAAATACACAGCCCCAAGTGAAAATTGTGCTTCCTTTGGCATGCAAATGAAGTGATTTGCAGGAGATAGGAGTATGCCTACATGACAGCGAGGTACTCCCGAGGAACAAGAATGTTTGCTGCTGGAAACCTGTTACGATAATTGTGCCCGTATAGTTGAACTTTAAGAGGATGAAAGGGGGGTTGGTAGGGACTTCAAGCTTTGGGCTAAACACAAGCAGCTTTTTCTGCTGCAGGGGAATTAGGCAAACAGTCAATAATTTGTGTTTAAAGTGCAAGCCTACTCTAAACTGATACTTCAGTTATTGTCAGATATTGGATAGCTAATGTAACAGTTGACCCCATATAACATGTAATATTAATTTTGTTAGCCAGATTTGGTATCACTTTAATAGTCAGGCATAACTCATACTGATACTAATAAACTTCTACAGCAGCTACTCCTCCTGTAGTATAGAAGATGGGGTTGTGCTACCGGCTCTCCTCACCACAAATTCTCCAAGCGGTTGCTGGCCACTCCAATGAATCCATCCACAAAACTCACAAAGAGAAGGAAAGCCACTCACTGTTTTAAAAGCCTTATTCAACTGTATTCAACACTCTGACATACAAACTGTTCCCCCTGGATCCCAGGCACCCCAATGCAATACACTCTAACCAGAGCTTACTCAAAGCATACCCCTCCTGTTTAACGGGGTACCCTTACCTGTCACTGGAGCAGTCTTATTGGACAAATGAATGGTAGGTGTCAAAACGTAACCATGAAATCATGGAAGGTTCAGGCATCAGTAACACAATGAATTGTATAATACAGGAACTGAGGAGTTTTTTTATGGTTCATAATGGTATAACATCCTGGGATATACTCTAATGCCCCGTACACACGGTCGGACATTCCAACCACAAAATCCGTCGGATTTTTTCCGACGGATCTTGTCCGAAACTTGTGTTGCATACACACGGTTGGACAAAGTTGTCGGAAAATCTGATCATTCCGAACGAGGTGACATACAACATGTACGACGAGACTACGTAGAGGCCAGTAGCCAATAGCTTTGGTCCCCAAATTTATTCTGAGCATGCGTGGCACATTGTGCGTCGGAATTCTATACACACGATCGGAAAAAGTCTGATCGGATTTTGTTGTCGGAAAATTTAAGGTCCTGCTCTCAAATTTTTTCTGTCGTAAATTCCGCTGGAAAAAGTCCGCTAGAGCCCACACACGATCGGATTTTCTGACAACATAATCTGATCGGACTTTTCCCGTTGGAATTTTTGACCGTGTGTGCGGGGCATTAGATGTTTAATATGAAGTGACTTTAAGTCACCTAATAGCTTCTTATATATCTTGTGGACACAGTTATGAGATCTTTGCATTTGTCTGTCCTGAATGTATTTTTTATTTTTAGGAAATAAAGAGATTGCAAAAGAAAGAATGTAAACATCCTATATGGGCAGGAACCATTTAAACTGAAGAGGTGAATTGGAATAAACCCTTTATGGTGGTACAGGGGTCTTGTTCATAGATCCCTCAAGAGATAAGTTTGCATGTTCTCCCTGTGCCTGCGTGGGTTTCCTCCGGGTACACCGGTTTCCTCCCACGCTCCAAAGACATGCTGGTAGGTTAATTAGATCCTGTCGATAAAATTGGCCAAATATGTGTATGTTGTATGTATATGTGTTTGTAAGCGTGTCAGGACCCCACAGGGCAAGGACCGCACTATACCACAGATGGACACCAGTGGCAAAAAGCGCCCTGAGGCGATTCAGTTCGCATAGGTCGCGCTATACAAGTCATTCATTCATTCATTCATAAATGTAGCTGGCCGTTGACTCAACCCAATGGATGCCACTACTCAATAAAATGTGATCTTTTGTTGGATAGACCCTTCAGTGATTTCATAAGCCCCTCATTTTATAACACCAACCTGCTTTTTATTTAGTCTGGAGTCTTTCCTTACATGATATAATCTCCCCATAAGTGTGACTTGTTGGACTGACACTACCTGTATTTCACATTATCTAATGCCAGTTGTCATAGTAACTCTTGATATAGTAAAACGTTAGGCAGACATAGCAGAACAGGGTAGCATCACATAAGAACAGGTGAATCTATAATTAGCAGAGGTGGATTGGTCAGAATGACTCATGCACCACTTCACCCAGCTGTTGTTGAAATTTGCACCTGGGATGGAAACAGAAGGTATTTTTATCCTGCACAGCAGGGTTTGGAGCACGGTACTAAAGTGAATAAAAACAGATGAGCTCACATTTCTGCATGTCAGGTATGTGGGATCAGGACTGAATTTAGATGTACAGGATCCTCATGGAAGGATAAAACATGTGAAAACAAATCCAGTGTAATGGTGTACAATAACATCAACTAGTGTATCTTGAGTTGAAGAAAAGTGATCCAGTGAAGTGCTCCAAGATCAGCCACCACACACCAGTGAAATGGACACTCACAGAAAGATGGCTACTGTAATGCGGCGTACACACGGTCAGAATTTCCGATGGAAACAGTCCGATGGGAGCTCTTCAACGGATTTTCCGACCGTGTGTATGCCCATCGGTCTTTTTCTGTCGGAATTTCCGACGGACTTTGGATTGAGAACCTGTATTTTTCCGACGGAAATCCTTTCTATCGGATTTTCCGATCGTGTGTATGCAATTCCGACACGCAAAATTCCGACGAATGCTCGGAAACAATTCGACGCATGTTTAGAAGCATTAAACTTACCTTCTATAGTGCTGTCGAACGTGTTTTATGCCGCTGTGTTACAGACCGTCGGAATTTGGTGTGACAGTGTGTAGGCAAGACAGTTTGAGTGAAATTCCGTCGGAATTCCGACGGGAAAACCATCAGAGCTTTTTCCGACGAGAATTCCGACCGTGTGTACGCGGCATTACAGTAGCAAACATGCATTCAGTAGGTATCGGTCACCCAGTAAAATGGGCTGTCCAGCAACACTCTTCAACAGGATAAGGCTAAGGATAAGTTAAATAAAGCTCGCCAGGAGACAAATAAAGTCAATGTAGTATAGTAGCTTTATTTCAGTTGCATCAACATTAAAAGCCAGAATGTAACACACAATCCTTACATTCTGTATCACTGCCGACCCAGAATCAGATAGTAATGTGATGTCAGCACTAGAATCTCCCCCCCTGGCGTGTTTCTTCCTATAGGACCTTATCAAGGGGCCCTATCATATTGATATGATTGCTGTGAGTTATGATTCTCTAAAACCATATTATCAAAAACAAATATAGATGATGGAGTTGAATTCACTTTGCAGGGTAGACGTCTGTTTAGTGAGTATGCTAATAAATATGGTGAAGCTGTGTTCAATTCAAACATCCAATCATGCAAGGGTAAAATCCAATTTTATTTTTTTATTTCCCTTGACAGTACTGCTTCTTAGTAGGGACAGGTCTCATGTTGGAAACCAGCTAGCTGTATGCAAAGAGCATAACATAACAGATTTGCAATAGAGACCGACAGGAACCACTAAAAGTCTATGGTAATGTATCAAAAGCATCACCTATTGACCTATTATCTAAAAACATTGCTTAAAGGATAACTGTACAGTTTTGCTTTAATTTTCTCCCACTCCCCACCAGTACCCCCACCCCATTCCCTATGGCCTTGCATTCACCCATCCATGCTTCTACCAGCCTTTTGCTTTACAGCCCACTGGGAGCACCACAACAATATCTCCCAGCTGGGCAGCTTCTTCTTCTGCAGATGAAAAAATTTGATGTAAAAAGAAGGGTGTGTTTGGCAGAAAAAAATCCAGGAGCTGAAGGCTCTTTTGGTTTTTACACTTCATTAGTCCTAATAAAAGTTCTTTCTGAGTTCTTTGAAGCCTTTTTGAATGATTTCCTGGTAGTCTTCCTATCCAGCACAACCTTTTTAATTTACATTTTCAATTAATGTTTTATAAAAAAAAAAAATCTTATTTTTTTTTTTTTTTGCTGTTGCCACGTTAAAAAGATTGCTAATCACTTCCTCCCTTCCAATCTCCTGAACTGGGACACAACACTAAAAACTAAACCAAGGCTTCTTCCTATATCTAAAATAAAAATAAAATTTTGTCTGGAGCTGGGCTTAGTTTAAAGAGAAACTGGAGTTGTTGGCTGCAAGAAGTGTATATGAAATATTAACACAAAGCATTTTTTATTTACCTAATTAAGAATAAATAAAAAGAGTCAACTGTACTACTGAACATTAAAATATATTTAAAATAATGCATTGTAGATATCATTCATATAAAAACATAGCAATACTCACAGAGTGACTATAAAAAGTTGTTAACTGCCCCTACCAACATGGCAGGGCTGTCGGACTGAATTACCCAATAACCTCATGTCTTTTTGGTTAAGACATTTGTGCACTTGTCTTCCCAGTCACAAATTGTCCCTTCTATGACACATATGAAGGGGTCCTACTCTCTCTGTTTGTTACTTGCATTTATTTTTTATCATATATACTGGAAAAAGGGAAGTGAGATCTGTCTGTTCCAGTAAGAGAAGTGGGATAATTCTATGGCATACTCTTCTATACACATCAATTATTTGTACAGTAAAGCAAATCACTAATTCTTTTTTTGTGTTTTATACACTAAAACATTTAACTTTGCTTTGCAGGGTACAGAAATGAAAATGGGAGCTGTACACAGAAGGGTAAGTTTCATACAAACACTTTTTTTTCCATTAACGAGTGAAAAATGAAATGTTAACATCCCAATATAATTTTCACACAGTAATAATTGTCTGCTCTTTAAGACTATTTAAAAATCACACATTTTGTCATAAACTCATATATTTTATGCATAGTTAAAGCTCTGTCATTTTCTGAAAGCGTTTTTCTGTCTGGTTTTAAAGACTTGTTGTAGCATTGTACCACATAGGGGCACTTTTGTCAATGGTGTCCTCAGTTTTGCATGCATTGGCAGTGTAATAAGTGCACTGTATTGGAGAGTAAATAACCAGCATAATCAGCATGTACATACCTTTCCTGTGCTTCCCTATCACCCCAATCCACTGCCAGGTTGCTCAGGGATTCCTGTGGAGTTTTTGGCTTGTTGAGAGAGTTGGAACTCAATCAGATCTTAATCCAAGCACCCTGGGTCGGGTCTCAGGCTTGCAGCTTGCAGCTACTATCTCCCGCAGCATAGCTGTAAAGGCAAAATTGGCTGTTCTATGTAACAGCCTCTAGTTTTGGGCACATACTCCATGTACAAGAGAACGGAAAAGGACACTGATAAAAATTAAAAAGTTTGATTTTAAAGAGAAAAGGAACACTTAAGTGCTCTTCACTGTAGGTTCTGTGTCTAGGAGTGCCCTGGGTCGTTTTACTGCATGTGAGGCACCCAAGGGTCCCTGGCTCTTTTCACTGTACATGAGGCACCCAAGAGTCCCTGGGCCTTTTCACTGTACATGAGGCAGCCAAGAGTCCCTGGGTCTTTTCACTGTACATGAGGCACCCAAGGAGTCCCTGGCTCTTTTCACTGCACATGAGGCACCCAAGAGTCCCTGGGTCTTTTCACTGTACATGAGGCACCCAAGGAGTCCCTGGCTCGTTTCACTGCACATGAGGCACCCAAGAGTCCCTGGGTCTTTTTACTGTACATGAGGCACCCAAGAGTCCCAGGGTCTTTTCACTGTACATGAGGCACCCAAGAGTCCCTGGGTCTTTTCACTGTACATTAGGCACCCAAAAGTCCCTGGGTCTTTTCACTGTAAATGAGGTACCCTAGATTCCCTGGGTCTTTTTATTGTACATTAGGCACGGAAGAGTCCCTGGGTCTTTTCACTGTACAGTGGTGTGAAAAAGTGTTTGCCCCCTTCCTCATTTCCTGTTCCTTTGCATGTTTGTCACACTTAAGTGTTTCGGAAAATAAAAACCAATTTAAACAATAGTCAAGGACAACACAAGTAAACACAAAATGCAACTTGTAAATGAAGGTGTTTATTATTAAAGGTGAAAAAAAATCCAAACCATCATGGCCCTATGTGAAAAAGTGATTGCCCCCTAAACCTAATAACTGGTTGGGCCACCCTTAGCAGCAACAACTGCAACCAAGCGTTTGCGATAACGTGCAATGAGGCTTTTACAGCGTCCTGGAGGAATTTTGGCCCACTCATCTTTGCAGAATTGTCCTAATTCAGTTACATTAGAGGGTTTTCGAGCATGAACGGCCTTTTTAAGGTCATACCACAACATCTCAATAGGATTCAGGTCAGGACTTTGGCTAGGCCACTCCAAAGTCTTCATTTTGTTTTTCTTCAGCCATTCGGTGGTGGACTTGCTGGTGTGTTTAGGATCATTGTCCTGCTGCAGAACCCAAGTTCGTTTCAGCTTGAGTACACAAACAGATGGTCGGACATTCTCCTTCAGGATCTCTTGGTAGACAGCAGAATTCATAGTTCCTTTTATCACGGCAAGTCTTCCAGGTCCTGAAGCAGCAAAACAGCCCCAGACCATCACACTACCACCACCATATTTTACTGTTGGTATAATGTTCTTTTTCTGAAATGCAGTGTTCCTTCTACGCCAGATATACTTGGACACACACCTTCCAAAGAGTTCCACTTTTGTCTCATCGGTCCACAGAATGTTGTCCCAAAAGTCTTGGGGATCATCAAGATGTGTTGTGGAGAAATTGAGACGAGCTTTGATGTTCTTTTTGCTCAGCAGTGGTTTTCTCCTTGGAACTCTGCCATGCAGGCCATTTTTGCCCAGTCTTTTCCTGATGGTGGAGGCATGAACGCTGACCTTAACTGAGGCAAGTGAGGCATGCAGTTCCTTGGACGTTGTTGTGGGGTCTTTTGTGACCTCTTGGATGAGTCCTCGCTGCGCTCTTGGGGTAATTTTGGGCGGCCGGCCACTCCTGGGAAGGTTCACCACTGTTCCATGTCTTCGCCATTTGTGGATAATGGCTCTCACTGTGGTTCGCTGGATTCCCAAAGCTTTGGAAATGGCTTTATAACCCTTTCCAGACTGATAGATCTCAATTACTTTCTTTCTCAATTGTTCCTGAATTTCTTTGGGTCTCGGCATGATGTGTAGCTTTTAAGGATCTTCTGGTGGACCTTACTGTGTCAAGCAGCTCCTATTTAAGTGATGCCTTGATTGTGAACAGGTGTGGCAATAATCAGGCCTGGGTGTGGCTAGAGAAATTGAACTCAGGTGTGGACAACCACAGTTATAGTATGTTTTAACAAGGGGGGCAATCACTTTTTCACACAGGGCCATGATGGTTTGGATTTTTTTTCACCTTTAATAATAAACACCTTCATTTACAAATTGCATTTTGTGTTTACTTGTGTTGTCCTTGACTATTGTTTAAATTGGTTTGATGTTCCGAAACACTTAAGTGTGACAAACATGCAAAGGAACAGGAAATGAGGAAGGGGGCAAACACTTTTTCACACCACTGTACATGAGGCACCCAAGAGTCCATGGGTCTTTTTACTGCATGTGAGGCACCTAAGAGTCCCTGGTTCTTTTCCCTGTACATTAGGCAGCCAAGAGTCCCTGGATCTTTTTAACTCTAAATGGGCCACCCAAGAATGCCTGGGTGGGTTCACTGTCATGTGGCACCCAATAGTGCCCTGGGTATTTTCACTGTACGTGGGGCACTGAAGAATGCCCCTGGTATTTTCACTGTACGTGGGGCACTGAAGAATTCCCTGGGTCTTTTCACTGTATGCGAGGTACCAAAGAATGCCCTGGATCTTTTCACTGTATGTGGGGTTCAAAAGAATGCAGTCTCTGTGTCTCTCTTTCTCTGCACAGCGGCTCTCTCAGCAGCAATGTCCACACACCGGCATCCCAGCACAGGTCACTGCAGCAGCCAAATGCCCTACAGGAACAGCAGTCTCTGGCAGCAACCTGTGCAACACTATTTAGCATCAGAAATGCCTCTCCAAGGTTGCACTGCCCAGCACTGTAGCATATGGCTCTCTGCATTACATTACATTACCAGATACTCCTCAATGGGCTTGCGGCAGGTCAGGGTGGCCAAAAACGAAAGAACTGGGAATTCTGGCTCTTTCTTGTACCTCCTATAAAGCAAACTTATTACTTTGCCAAGTACACAATGTACAGGTTCACTTTAATATACTTAATGGATTAAGTCTACTTGGGAAAATGCACTATAAGATGGCATTTCATTACAGTGTTTCTGTTAAAGCAAATGAAAATGTAAATGTTATTTTGTCATCTTTTGTCATGGCTAAAATTAAACTGAAAATTGGAAAATCAAAATTCTGTTCTAGAGCGAGCCTTTGGTACATTAGTAGAAAATGAATTAATCATGATTAATGTTATTACAATGAACACTCAATGAATTCATAATGACTGGGCACCTGTTTTAAAATGTGTTCATTTTTCTATGTCTTTCAAGTTGCTAATGACATTTATGTCTTGATTCCCAAAGGAATACGCACAAGCAAATATTCTGTGCATTAAAATAACTTCAAAGCAAGGGGGAGGGTAAAATGTTTGTCTGAAGCAGAACAAATGTAATAATCTGTCCATAGGGTCATATTATCCGATGCAGAAAAAAGAAATAAAAATCAAAGCACATTTATTAGAATGGGTTTTGTTTTGTAAAATATGTGCAATAAGATGCCAATCTGTCTTCTAAGAGTTTGAGATAAATTATGCTTAAAGTCCAAAACATGAAAAGTACAATATAATATATATATATATATATATATATATATATATATATATATATATATATATATATATATATATATATATATATATATATATATATATATATATATATATATATATATATAGAGATATATATATATAGAGATATATATATAGATAGATATATAGATAGATAGATATATAGATAGATATATATAGATAGATATATATAGATATATATATATATAGATATATATAGATATATATAGATATATATATATAGATATATAGATATATATATATAGATTATATATATATATATATATAAATAATAAATATCAGCAGTGAGCAGTGCAATACTCACCATCCGCCCCATGCTCCCCACAAATTCACTGCTCAGAAGTACAAGTCCAGTCTTTTACCCAGTTGAATGACTCCCAGAATCTACTTCTTGACTGGTGCATCATCAAGCCATCCTGGACTTCCAGGAGAATGCTGCAAAGAACAGCACTCTTCTTACTGTGTAAGCCCTGTTCACTACAGCATTCTAGATCCTCCCTTCCAGGTACAGGGAGAAGAAAATGGGGATTCTTGAGGTCGTGTTACCAGTCAGGAATCCCCAGGAAAAGTATAAGTATACACGTTTCTTAAAAAAAGAAGACGTGTTAGGGATTCTAAGGTTGGAGGTATGGGCGTTGGGTTCCAAACATGAAGTTGACCTTTAGGCCAAAAGCCACAACCAACCACTTCCGCCATCACTATGCCAGTCAACCCTGAAGTCAACAAACAGGTTTTTAAAGAGGTTCTTCAGCCTTTTTGAATAAAGGTTCAAAGTCAATTGCTACAAATACTGTAGCTGCTGACCTGTAATAAAAGGACACTTACCTGTCCAAGGATTTAGCGATGTCCTCACCCAGGCCGGTTCTTTGCCAGTATTTGTGTCTCTGGAGTCATGTTGTTCTTCACGTATGATTATTACATATAATATACTCTAAAACTGTGGTACACAATGCTCTGCATTTTACAGGCAACTACTGAGCTTGGACAAGCAAATCAAGCCAAGGGCAGAAGATGATTTGCCAAGGTTAAATTTAGACCACAATGTAAAACAGGCTCCAAAGTCAGTTTTAAAGCAGTATTTTTTATCTTTGAATAGTATGTATATTTAAATGGGTTCTTCCTAGAGCTGCATTGAGAATAAGTGTGTGTGATTCTTGTACTGTATGACCGTTCTAGCTCCCCAGCGTAGGGACTAATGTGGGTAGCTCACATTTTATAAAACTCTGTACTACATGTCAATGCTTTATATTGCATAAATAAATAAGTAAAAAAAAAAAAAAAAAAAGTCCAAAATTGTATGCATTTGAGAATCAGCCTGCTGCTCCCTTAGGGAATGTGATGTATGTCTGTATATTTGTGTAAAGGTATGTGCATGATGTTTATCATATGTATTTCATGTTCTTCAGCATGTATATTTTATATTTGTAGCAATTTTCTATATAACTTCAGGCAGTGTTTGTTCTGATGATTTGATATATATCATCAATGTCTAGCAAGCCACTGCAGCTTGTTGCAAGCATTGCAGGAACCCCCCGGAACAGAATATTGCTCATTATAAAACGCAATAAATACAAGTAATTTGTCATCGAGCAGGCAACTGCAGGCACATTTGGACAGGACGACAGGTCATTTAGCAAGCAGCAAAATTCCACACAAAGTCACCAAACACATAACAAATTGCTTTCTGAATACAAAAATGTTCCTGCTTTAAGGTCTAAACTTATTTGCATGTAGCAAATTATTGAAAGGGTGACCTTGTGATTTAAACAAGCAGAATACACAGGAAGCAGAATTAAGATCATCTGGACCATATTATTCTGGTAACTCAAGCCCTGAAGCCAATATTTACAGTAATTAGGAGTTACTCTGCTGAATCTCGGGAATGGGTACACTTACCTAGGACGCGCAACGAATGTAAATTGGGTAAGGAAGAACTGCAGACCTCATATTTGTACATTTAGCATTGATTCTGGTTGAATCCACCCCAAACCAGGGTTGCATTTTTTGGGGAAGCTTCAGGTACCGCCATATCCATTGTGAGGGGGACTCACTGGGGTTGATTTACTAAAGGCAAATAGACTGTCCCCTTTGCAAGCGAGGTTTCACTTTGGGAGGGAAATTTCCCCTAGTGGATGAGGTGAAACTCTGCTGACTTCCATCATCTAATCATGTGCAGGGAAAAAAATCAGTTTATTTTTTCAATTTTTCCTTGTATGTGATTGAGTGTTTTTGAGTTCAAAGTGAACTTTCACCACAATTACTAAGGGGGATATTTTTCTTGCAATATGAAACTTCCTTTGCAAAGTGAATTGCCTATTTGCCTTTAGAAAATTGACCCCCACTGTCTCCATTATATTCTAAACGTGTTTATATTGCAGGGATTGCACCAGAAGGAGTTAGATTCCATAAGTCTGGTACATATCACTGCAGGATATTCAAAAGAAGGTGCACCCTGTACTCTATGCATGATGAAATTAGAACAATGGTTGCTTAGAAACCATCACTGGTGATATCTACTACACCCAGGATCTTAGTTTATTCCAAGATAATTGCAGACTAACAGCAGTGAGAACCGGCGGTGGGTCTATATGGACATGTTTACCCCGGATGCTTTTCCCTTGTGCCTCTTTTAACCATCAACCATGTGAGTTGCTAAATGTTGTACCTTCATTAAATGTAACCATATTGCTACACTTCAAGGTACCTCTCTTTTATACTCTGTAGCTCCTGCTGGATTTTGCTTTTAATCTCCTTGTGGAAGCTTTAATTTGTGGATGGACATTTTATGGTTATGCATCCCATCACATTGCTCTAATCTTTTTATATGGACTATAAAATGAAGGACTTATGAATAAATGGTTGTGGAACGAATCATTTGAGTTTCCATTATTTCTTATAGGGAAATTTGCTTTGATATACAAGTGCTTTGGGTTACAAGCATGTTCATGGAACAAATAATGCTCGCAATCCAAGGTTTTACTGTAATGCCTATCTTTGTCAAGCCAGATAGGACAGTAATGCTTTTGTAAAACATTGCTGTCAGGGTGCAGTTTTGGACCACAAGCACAACGTGGAGAAACCACTTGCTGAGTTATTGACAGTAGGGATCAGAACAAACCATCTGGCCAATGCCAGAATTTCAAGCTGGTCAGTCCAGGCCTCAGATAGCTTGAATGAAAGGTAACATCTTTTAGAAGTGGATATCATAACATCTAAATTCAGTCCTGATCCCACATACCTGACATGCAGAAATGTGAGCTCATCTGTTTTTATTCACTTTGGTACCGTGCTCCAAACCCTGCTGTGCAGGATAAAAATACATTCTGTTTCCATCCCAGGTGCAAATTTCAACAACAGCTGGGTGAAGTGGTGCATGAGTCATTCTGACCAATCCACCTCTGCTAATTATAGATTCACCTGTTCTTATGTGATGCTACCCTGTTCTGCTATGTCTGCCTAACGTTTTACTATATCAAGAGTTACTATGACAACTGGCATTAGATAATGTGAAATACAGGTAGTGTCAGTCCAACAAGTCACACTTATGGGGAGATTATATCATGTAAGGAAAGACTCCAGACTAAATAAAAAGCAGGTTGGTGTTATAAAATGAGGGGCTTATGAAATCACTGAAGGGTCTATCCAACAAAAGGTCACATTTTATTGAGGAGTGGCATCCATTGGGTTGAGTCAACGGCCAGCTACATTTATGAATGAATGAATGAATGACTTGTATAGCGCAATCTATGCGAACTGAATCGCCTCAGGGCGCTTTTTGCCACTGGTGTCCATCTGTGGTATAGTGCGGTCCTTGCCCTGTGGGGTCCTGACACGCTTACAAACACATACACATACAACATACACATATTTGGCCAATTTTATCGACAGGATCTAATTAACCTACCAGCATGTCTTTGGAGTGTGGGAGGAAACCGGTGTACCCGGAGGAAACCCACGCAGGCACAGGGAGAACATGCAAACTTATCTCTTGAGGGATCTATGAACAAGATCCCTGTACCACCATAAAGGGTTTATTCCAATTCACCTCTTCAGTTTAAATGGTTCCTGCCCATATAGGATGTTTACATTCTTTCTTTTGCAATCTCTTTATTTCCTAAAAATAAAAAATACATTCAGGACAGACAAATGCAAAGATCTCATAACTGTGTCCACAAGATTTATAAGAAGCTATTAGGTGACTTAAAGTCACTTCATATTAAACATCTAATGCCCCGTACACACGGTCGAAAATTCCAACGGGAAAAGTCCGATCAGATTATGTTGTCAGAAAATCCGATCGTGTGTGGGCTCTAGCGGACTTTTTCCAGCGGAATTTACGACAGAAAAAATTTGAGAGCAGGACCTTAAATTTTCCGACAACAAAATCCGATCAGACTTTTTCCGATCGTGTGTATAGAATTCCGACGCACAATGTGCCACGCATGCTCAGAATAAATTTGGGGACCAAAGCTATTGGCTACTGGCCTCTACGTAGTCTTGTCGTACATGTTGTATGTCACCTCGTTCGGAATGATCAGATTTTCCGACAACTTTGTCCAACCGTGTGTATGCAACACAAGTTTCGGACAAGATCCGTCGGAAAAAATCCGACGGATTTTGTGGTTGGAATGTCCGACCATGTGTACGGGGCATTAGAGTATATCCCAGGATGTTATATCATTATGAACCATAAAAAAAACTGTATTATACAATTAATTTTGTTACTGATGCCTGAACCCTCCATGATTTCAGGGTTACGTTTTGACACCTACCATTCATTTGTCCAATAAGACTGCTCCAGTGACAGGTAAGGGTACCCCGTTAAACAGGAGGGGTATGCTTTGAGTAAGCTCTGGTTAGAGTGTATTGCATTGGGGTGCCTGGGATCCAGGGGGAACAGTTTGTATGTCAGAGTGTTGAATACAGTTGAATAAGGCTTTTAAAACAGTGAGTGGCTTTCCTTCTCTTTGTGAGTTTTGTGGATGGATTCATTGGAGTGGCCAGCAACCGCTTGGAGAATTTGTGGTGAGGAGAGCCGGTAGCACAACCCCATCTTCTATACTACAGGAGGAGTAGCTGCTGTAGAAGTTTATTAGTATCAGTATGAGTTATGCCTGACTATTAACCACTTCCCGACCGCCCCCTGTATATTTACGTCGGCAGAATGGCACGTACAGGCAGAATCACGTACCTGTACGTGACATTCTTCTGGCGGTTGGGGGGTCCGATCGGACCCCCCTCCGCCGGCGGGGACGGTCGGGATCGCTTCAGAAGCGATGCGGGACGAGGTAACGGCCAGTCGTTTCTGGCCACCCCCTCCCGATCGCTCTGGCCAATAGGATTCGTCCGCTTCCTTCCCCTTCCTGTGTAATTGTAAACACAGGCAAGGGGAAGTGATGTCACGCTCCTCGTGTCGGTCTTTCTGACCGGGACGCCGAGCGGAGAAGACATCAAGTAAGTGCACAAACACTACACTGACACCAGGTACACATAGGCACACATTTCACCCCCCTGTCACCCCCTGATCACCCCCCAGATCACCCCCTGCCCCCCCTGTCACAGTGTCACTGATTGCAGTGATCATTTATTTTACTGATCACTGCATTTAGTGTCAGTGTGACTGCAATAACTGTCAGGGCAGTTAGTTTTAGGCCCCTTGAGGTCCAAGGTAGCCCCCTACCCCCCCCCCCCCCAATAAAGGTTTAACCCCTTGATTGCCCCCTAGGTAACCCTTTCACCCCCTTTTGCCAGTGTCACTAAGCGATCGTTTATTTTGATCGCTCTATTAGTGTCACTGCTGTCGCTAGGTAGCCAGTTTTTTTTTTTAGGTAACCGCCAGGTTTATATAGGATTATAAATAGGTTTATAGGTCAGGTACCCCCATATTACAACCTAAATAAAGGTTTTAACCCCTTGATTGCCCCTAGAGTTAACTCTTTCACCAGTGATCACAGTATAAGTGTCACTGGTGACGCTGGTTAGCCAGTTAGTTATTTAGTTATTTAGGTTCCCCGTCAGGTTTTTATATATCGTCAGGTACCCCCATATATTACCTAATAAAGGTTTTAACCCCCTGATTGCCCCTAGTTAACCCTTTCACCAGTGATCACCGTATAACTGTTACGGGTGACGCTGGTTAGTTAGCTTGTTTTTTTATACTGTCAGGGCACCCGCCATTTATTACCCAACTATCGGTTTAACCCCCTGATCGCCCGGCGGGTGATATCAATTAGGTGTTAGGGTCAAATAAGGTCTGCGTCGCCCCAGGTTAGTGCCAGTACCGCAAACACCCACGCGCAAAGCATACACCTCCCTTAGTGGTATAGTATCTGAACAGATCAATATCTGATCTGATCAGATCTATACTAGCGTCCCAGCAGTTTAGGGTTCCAAAAAACGCATTGTTAGCGGGATCAGCCCAGATACCTGCTAGCACCTGCGTTTTCCCCCTCCGCCCAGCCCAGCCCAGCCCACCCAAGTGCAGTATCGATCGATCACTGTCACTTCCAAAACACTAAGCACACATAACTGCAGCGTTCGCAGAGTCAGGCCTGATCCCTGCGATCGCTAACAGTTTTTTTGGTAGCGTTTTGATTCATTCGCCAGCAGCCTAGGAGCTTTTTTTCCTGTGAATCTCACTAGTGTACTACTAAATTTAGAGCCCAAAATGGCAAATCGCAAGTACACTAGTGAACAGGCCTACTTGTTTCTGAGTATGTCAGATAGTGAAGAGGAGGTCACTCATCTGTCAGAATCAGGCTCAGAATACGATCCAGTAGACGACAGCGGCTCCATGACAGATAGCTCTGGCGACGAAGGTGTGGTCCCTGCTAAGGTCAGGCGTACCCGATCCCGATCTTCTGATGTTGTTGAGGTGCAGGAACCGCAGGTCTCTCGTATGGAGCAGAGAAGTACTAGCGCCGCTATTCCTTCTGGTGAACTGGCAAGCACCAGCGGCCTAGTACACCCTGGACGTAGTCAAACCAGCACTGCAGTAACACTTGGTGACGTGGCGAGTCCCATAAGTGCAGTTCAAGCTGGCGAGGTGGCAAGCACAAGTAGTGTCCCGCTGCCACCAAGAAGAAGACAAAGGCAGGCCCGTCGATCACATAGTGTCCTTCCTGCAGAATTCGCCAATCCTGATTGGGTGCCCACCACTTCTGCAGAACCCGTACTTCCCCCATTCACTGGCCAACCCGGTATTCAGGTGGAAACAGCTGATTTTAAGCCATCCGATTTTTATTCGCTGTTTTTCACGGAAGATCTCTATAGATCTATTGTGGACCAAAGTAATATATACGCTGGTCAACACATCGCCGCTAATCCCCAAGTGCCTTCCCTTGCCAGAGATTGGAAACCAATTACGGTTTCCGAATTTAAGACCTTTCTGGGCCTTTCCCTCAACATGGGCATACACAAATTCCCGACGCTGAGGTCTTATTGGTCCACCTCACCGCACCACCATATGCCCGTGTTCTCTGCCTCCATGTCCAGGGCACGATACGAACAGATCTTGCGGTTCATGCACTTCAGTGACAATGAACTTTGTCGTCCTCGTGGAGACCCTGAATTTGATCGGCTCTACAAAATTCGGCCCCTCATAAACCACTTCAACCAATGTTTTGCAGCCTTGTTTACGCCCAATCAAGTTGTCTGCGTTGACGAGTCCCTGATTAAGTTTTCTGGCCGCTTGTCTTTCAAACAGTTCCTTCCCAGCAAGCGTGCCAGATACGGGGTCAAGCTCTACAAGCTCTGTGACAGGGCAACAGGCTATACGTGGAGCTTTTCGGTTTATGAGGGAAAAGATAGTCACGTAGAGCCGGAGAACTGTCCAGATTACATAGGGAGCGCTGGCAAGATAGTGTGGAACTTGGTGTCACCCTTATTCGGAAAGGGGTACCACTTGTACGTGGACAATTATTACACGAGCGTGCCACTGTTTAGTCACTTGTTTGATCATCAGATTGGAGCATGTGGCACCGTGCGACCTAATCGCCGGGGCTTTCCCCAGCGGCTTGTAGATTCCCGTCTTAGGCTGGGGGAGAGAGCCTGCTTGAAGTGTAATAACTTGCTCGCTGTGAAGTGGAGGGATAATAGGAATGTTTTCGTTCTTACCTCCCTTCATGCAGACACGACAGTCCAAATTCGTACGGCGGCTGGTGTTGTGACGAAACCCCTCTGTATCCACGAATACAACCTTAATATGGGGGGGGTGGACCTCAACGACCAGTTGTTGGCGCCGTACCTAGTTGTCCGTAAGGCTAGACGCTGGTACAAAAAAGTGTCTATTTATTTATTCCAATTGGCTTTGCTGAATGCTCATGTGCTATACGGAGCTTCAGGCGGGACGTTACCCTTCCTTGAATTCCAGGGAGCGGTTGTCATGGAACTCCTGTATCCAGGCGATTCCACACCTCACCATCCCCTACCAAATGCAGTAAGCCGGCTGCATGAGAGGCATTATCCTCATGCCCTCCAGAGTACCCCTACCCAACGAGCCCCCCAAAGAAGATGTCGTGTCTGTAGCAAGCGCGGATTTAGGCGTGACACCCGTTATTATTGTCCACGCTGTCCTGACAATCCTGGTCTCTGCGTTGGTGAATGCTTTGAACGCTACCACGAACTAGTGAGGTATTAGCGTAGGGTACAGCATTTCACAGGCTAGGATACACTTTCACAGGGTCTCAAGAATGCCATCGCATTTTGAGACCCGACCGTTGCAGTTCAAATTATAGTTACAGGGTCTCAAGAATGCCATCGCATTTTGAGACCCGACCGTTACAGTTAAAATTATAGTTATAGTTTAAAAAAAAAGTGTAAAAAATAAAAAAAAAAAAAAAAAAGTACAAAAAAAAAAAAAACCCCCAAAAAAATATAAAATAAAAAACCAAAAATAGTTGTCGTTTTATTGTTCTCTCTCTATTGTTGCTCTTTTTTACTCTATTCTATTCTGCAATGTTTTATTATGTTTTATCATGCTTGCTTTTCAGGTATGTTTTATTGTTAACCATTTTTTTGTTTTCAGGTGCGCCATTCAGTTGCAGCGCGGATTTATTTATCTTGACAGCAACAGCGTTTGCTCCCACGATACATAAAGCCGCGACTCCAACACTGTAGGAGGTGATTTCACCACCACAGTTAAAAAAAAAAAGAGCATATATGCCGAAGCATGGGGGCAGCAGAGGGCGGAGGAGCGATTTTGCTCCTAATGCCACGTACATACGGTCGAAAAAAGTCCGACCATGTGTACGTGGCATAACTTTTTTGCGGGAGGATGCCCCCATGCTTCGGCATATATATATTTTAGGCACCGGTTGCGTTAACAAAATGTTTTATTTTTTACTATGTTTTTTTTTTGGTATTTGCTTTGCAGGTATGGTATGGTAAGGTCTTACTGTTATACTGTAATGTTACTTTGTTTTAATGTTAACCATTATTTGCTTAGCAGGTACGCCATTCAGTTGCAGCGTGGATTTATTTATCTTGACAGCAACAGCGTTTGCTCCCACGATACATAAAGCCGCGACTCCAATGCTGTAGGAGGTGATTTCACCACCACAGTTAAAAAAAAAGAGCATATATGCCGAAGCATGGGGGCAGCAGAGGGCGGAGGAGCGATTTTGCTCCTAATGCCACGTACATACGGTCGAAAAAAGTTCGACCATGTATACGTGGCATAACTTTTTTTGCGGGAGGATGCCCCCATGCTTCGGCATATATAAATGGTGCATGTATGCCCATCATTAGAAGTGGGTGGATGAAGGGAGGTATTCTAATGGTGGGCATACCCACCGCGCCATTGGGAAATTGGGAAAGCATTTTATCACACCGATCTTGGTGTGGTCAGATGCTTTGAGGGCACAGGAAAGATCTAGGGTCTAATAGACCCCAATTTTTTCAAAAAAAAAGAGTACCTGTCACTGCCTATTGCTATCATAGGGGATATTTACATTCCCTGCGATAACAATAAAAATGACAACTAAGAAAAAAAAAATGGAAGGAACAGTTTAAAAATAAAATAAAAAAGCTAAATAAAAAAAAACTAAAAAAAAAAAAAAAAAAGCACCCCTGCCCCCCCTTCTTTTGCGCAAAGGCGAACACAAGCGTTGGTCTGGCGTCATATGTAAACAGCAATTGCACCATGCATGTGAGGTATCACCGCGAAGGTCAGATCGAGGGCAGTAATTTTAGCAGTAGACCTCCTCCGTGAATCTAATGTGGTAACCTGTAAAGGCTTTTAAAGGCTTTTAAAAATGTATGTAGTTTGTCGCCACTGCGTGTTTGTGCGCAATTTTAAAGCATGTCGTGTTTGGTATCCATGTACTCGGCCTAAGATCATATTTTTTTATTTCATCAAAAATTTGAGCAATATAGTGTGTTTTAGTGCATTAAAATAAAAAAAAAAGTGTATTTTTTCCACAAAAAATGCGTTTGAAAAATCGCTGCGCAAATACTGTGTGGAAAAAAAAAATGCAACACCCACCATTTTAATCTGTAGGGCCTTTGCTTTAACAATATATATAGTGTTTGGGGGTTCAACGTAATTTTCTTGCAAAAAAAAAATATGTTTTCATGTAAACAAAAAGTGTCAGAAAGGGCTTTATCTTCAAGTGGTTAGAAGAGTGGGTGACGTGTGACATAGGCTTTTAAATGTTGTGCATAAAATGCCAGGACAGTTCAAACCCCCCCCAAATGACCCCATTTTGGAAAGTAGACACCCCAAGCTATTTGCTGAGAGCAATGTTGAGCCCATTAAATATTTTTTTTTTTGGTCCCAAGAGATTGAATAATGAAAAAAAAAAAAATAATATTTTTTTTTACAAAAACTTGTCACTAAATGATATATTGCTCAAACATGCCATGGGCATATGTGGAGATACACCCCAAAATACATTCTGTTGCTTCTCCTGAGTACGGGGATACCACATGTGTGGGACTTTTTGGGAGCCTAGCCGCGTACGGGACCCCAAAATCCAAGCACCGCTTTCAGGCTTTCTAAGGGTGTAATTTTTTTATTTCACTCCTCACTGCCAATCACAGTTTCGGAGGCCATGGAATGCCCAGATGGCACAAACCACCCCCAAATGACCCCATTTTGGAAAGTAGACACCCCAAGCTATTTGCTGAGAGGTATGGTGAGTATTTTGCAGATCTCGCTTTTTGTCACAATGTTTTGAAAATTGAAAAAAGAAAAAAAAAATTTTTTTTTCTTTACTTTCTTCATTTTCAAAAACACATGAGAGCTGTAAAATACTCACCATGCCTCTCAACAAATAGCTTGGGGTGTCTACTTTCCAAAATGGGGTCATTTGGGGGGGTTTTGTGCTATTTTGGCATTTTATGGCCTTCGAAACTGTGATAGGTAGTGAGGAGTGAAATCAAAAATTTGCACCCTTAGAAATCCTGAAGGCGGTGCTTGGGTTTCGGGGCCCCGTACGCGGCTAGGCTCCCAAAAAGTCCCACACATGTGGTATCCCCATACTCAGGAGAAGCAGCAAAATGTATTTTGGGGTGCAATTCCACATATAACCATGGCATGTGTGAGCAATATATCATTTAGTGACAACTTTTTGAATAAATTTTTTTTATTTTTTTTTTTTTGTCTTTATTCAATCACTTGGGACTAAAAAAAAAAATATTCAACGGGCTCAACATGCCTCTCAGCAAATAGCTTGGGGTGTCTACTTTCCAAAATGGGGTCATTTGGGGGGGTTTTGTGCCATCTTGGCATTTTATGGCCTTCAAAACTGTGATAGGTAGTGATAGGTAGTGAGGAGTGAAATCAAAAATTTATGCCCTTAGAAATCCTGAAGGCGGTGCTTGGTTTTCGGGGTCCCGTATGCGGATAGGCTCCCAAAAAGTCCCACACATGTGGTATCCCCGTACTCAGGAGAAGCAGCAGAATGTATTTTGGGGTGTAATTCCACATATGCCCATGGCATGTGTGGGCAATATATCATTTAGTGACAACTTTGGGCAAAAAAAAAAAAGTTTGTAATATTCCCGCAACTTGTGGCAAAATATAAAATATTCCATGTACTCAACATGCCTCTCAGCAAATAGCTTGGGGTGTCTACTTTCCAAAATGGGGTCATTTGGGGGGGTTTTGTGCAATTTTGGCATTTTATGGCCTTCGAAACTGTGATAGGTAGTGAGGAGTGAAATCAAAAATTTACACCCTTAGAAATGCTGAAGGTGGTGCTTGGGTTTCGGGGCCCCGTACGCGGCTAGGCTCCCAAAAAGTCCCACACATGTGGTATCCCCGTACTCAGGAGAAGTGGCAAAATGTATTTTGGGGTGCAATTCCACATATAACCATGGCATGTGTGAGCAATATATCATTTAGTGACAACTTTTTGAATACATTTTTTTTTTTTTTTTTTTTTTTTTTTGTATTTATTCAATCACTTGGGACTAAAAAAAAAAATATTCAATGGGCTCAACATGCCTCTCAGCAAATAGCTTGGGGTGTCTACTTTCCAAAATGGGGTCATTTGGGGGGGTTTTGTGCCATCTTGGCATTTTATGGCCTTCAAAACTGTGATAGGTAGTGATAGGTAGTGAGGAGTGAAATCAAAAATTTATGCCCTTAGAAATCCTGAAGGCGGTGCTTGGTTTTCGGGGTCCCGTATGCGGATAGGCTCCCAAAAAGTCCCACACATGTGGTATCCTCGTACTCAGGAGAAGCAGCAGAATGTATTTTGGGGTGTAATTCCACATATGCCCATGGCATGTGTGGGCAATATATCATTTAGTGACAACTTTGGGCAAAAAAAAAAAAGTTTGTAATATTCCCGCAACTTGTGGCAAAATATAAAATATTCCATGTACTCAACATGCCTCTCAGCAAATAGCTTGGGGTGTCTACTTTCCAAAATGGGGTCATTTGGGGGGGTTTTGTGCTATTTTGGCATTTTATGGCCTTCAAAACTGTGATAGGTAGTGAGGAGTGAAATCAAAAATTTGCACCCTTAGAAACCCTGAAGGCGTTGATTGGGTTTCGGGGCCCCGTGCGCGGCTAGGCTCCCAAAAAGTCCCACACATGTGGTATCCCCATACTCGGGAGAAGCAGCAAAATGTATTTTGGGGTGCATCTCCACATATAACCATGGCATGTGTGAGCAATATATCATTTAGTGACAACTTTATGAAAAAAAATTTTTTTTTTTTTTTTTTTTTGTCTTTATTCAATCCCTTGGGACTAAAAAAAAAAATATTCAATGGGCTCAACATGCCTCTCAGCAAATAGCTTGGGGTGTCTACTTTCCAAAATGGGGTCATTTGGGGGGGTTTTGTACTTCCCTGCCATTTTAGCACCTCAAGAAATGAGATAGGTAGTCATAAATTAAAAGCCGTGTAAATTCCAGAAAATGTACTCTAGTTTGTAGACGCTATAACTTTTGCGCAAACCAATAAATATACGCTTATTGGCATTTTTTTTACTAAAGACATGTGGCTGAATACATTTTGGCCCAAATGTTTGACTAAAATTGAGTTTATTAGATTTTTTTTATAACAAAAAGTAGAAAATCTCTTTTTTTTTCAAAATTTTCGCTCCTTTTCCGTTTATATCGCAAAAAATAAAAATCACAGAGGCAATCAAATACCATCAAAAGAAAGCTCTATTTGTGGGAAGAAAAGGACGCAAATTTCGTTTGGTTACAAAATTGCATGACCGCGCAATTACCAGTTAAAGTAGTGCAGTGCGAAATTGAAAAAAGACCTCTGGTCCTTAAGCTGACAATTGGTCCGGGGCTAAAGTGGTTAAAGTGATACCAAATCTGGCTAACAAAATTAATATTACATGTTATATGGGGTCAACTGTTACATTAGCTATCCAATATCTGACAATAACTGAAGTATCAGTTTTGAGTAGGCTTGCACTTTAAACACAAATTATTGACTGTTTGCCTAATTCCCCTGCAGCATAAAAAGCTGCTTGTGTTTAGCCCAAAGCTTGATGTCCCTACCAACCCCCCTTTCATCCTCTTAAAGTTCAACTATACGGGCACAATTATCGTAACAGGTTTCCAGCAGCAAACATTCTTGTTCCTCGGGAGTACCTCGCTGTCATGTAGGCATACTCCTATCTCCTGCAAATCACTTCATTTGCATGCCAAAGGAAGCACAATTTTCACTTGGGGCTGTGTATTTTGTGAATGGTAAGGAGGAAAGGGGGTCAGAAATGCGATTGTAGCATTGGGGTATAATGAGACCTGCATCACGTACATCCAGAGCAGCCAGGAAGTACAGCTCCCAATCTACTACCGCCAACATGTAAACTAACTGATTAACAAGAGAAAAGTATACTTTCATGACAGCAAGGTCCTCCTGAGGAACAAGAATGATTGCCTGCTGGAAAGTTGTGAAGGTAATAATTGTGCCTAGAGTTGGGCTTTAATTGAAGCAATTCCTGGTGCTTTCATTTAAGTTATATTACAAGGAATATTACACTTTTATTGTTTCACTTTAAGCATTATTAAAATCACTGCTCCTGAAAAAACGTCCGTTTTTAAAACTTTTTTTTTGCATTGATACATGTCCCCTGGGGCAGGACCCAGGTCCCCAAACACTTTTTATGACAATAACATGCATATTAGCCTTTAAAATTAGCACTTTTGATTTTGAACGTTCGAGTCCCATAGACTTTAATAGGGTTCTAAAGTTCACACAAGCTTTAGGTCTGTTCGCAGGTTCTGGTGCGAACCGAACAGGGGGGTGTTCGACTCATCCCTACTAATATGCATTTTATTGTCCTAAACAGGGTTTGGGGACCCGGGTCCTGCCCCAGGGGACATGTATCAATGCAAAAAAAAGTTTTAAAAACTGACGTTTTTTTGGGAGCAGTCATTTTAATGATGCATAAAGCGAAAAAAAATTTGAAATATTCCTTTAAATATCGTACCTGGGGGGTGTCTAAAGTATGCCTGTGAAGTGGTATGTGTTTCCCGTGTTTAGAATTGTGTATACTGTGCAGGAGGCACACTACACCCACTGTAACAGCGCTAGGTTAAGAAGCAAAGCAAAGCTGACACTGTCCCTGCCTATCCTGCTCTCTCCCTGAACGCCAACACACTGCACAAGGCCGCCACGCTGGCGGCCTTATATAGTGTGGGGCGTGTACTAAACCCCCTGAGCATCCTGCCTGTGGCCAATTATTGATCCCCTCGCTGCCAGGGCTGTGATTGGCCAAGCATACGGGGACAATCATCAGCCAGCAATGCACTGCGATGGCGCAGTGCATCGTGGGGCCGTTCGTGTCACATGAAAGTTCTGGCTTTGACGAACGAGCGAATGGCCAATGTTCGATTTGAACATGAGTTTAAATCGAGCACCAAGCTCATCCCTACAGGCTAACACTGCTCAGATGTTTTGTTACTTCAATTATTTGTCCAAGGTCTTTTTTTTCTTTTTAAAATTGCACATATATTATTACATTTTTTATAGAAAATTACTAATAAATCATGACATTTTGTTGTCATAAAACTTTGTAAAGTAGTATATTATATTTTTTGGAACCAAAAGAAAACTGCTCCAATATTTTGTCATTTTTGTTAGGTTGAAAAAATTGGAATATTATTAGTCGTCAAGTACTCCACATTTCTATTCATGAAATATTTGTACCTAGAAATCTGGGACAAAACTGATGTCGAATTAGAACAAGATTCATCACAAAATATAAAGTCCCACTGAAACCATTATTTTTAAGTAGATCAACCTGGTGCTTTGTGACAAATAGTTCTCTCCGTGTAACCCGAGACCTTAATAGCTCCAAGTGTCAACTCCCTGGAGAAAAATTGCATATTACACAGAAGTGCAATTAATTTGAGCAGAGTTGTGAAGATTACTTTTTATATCATTACCATCATTAAGATTTTGTTATTTGAGGGATACATTAGGCAGGAATTAAAAGGGCTTCATGTGTGAAAACTGCTTACTTGTATTTTGGAAGGTGCTTAAGAGAATGAGAGCTGATATGTGTCTGCTGTCTCCTCCATTGTAAAAAATGTGGTCCAAGGCTTCTCTGCTAACGTTGGACTACAATAAACACCATCTTGACCGTGGTCATAGCGAAGTATCTTTAACCACTTCAGCCCCCCGGAAGATTTACCCCCTGTATGACCAGGCCATTATTTGCGATACGGCACTGCGTCACTTTAACCGCTTCCGGATCGCCCCACATACATTTACTGCAGCAGGGCAGCCCTTCAGTGCGAAATTAGGTACTTGTACGTTATTTTGATTTCTGGGTCTGGGAAATGCGCGCGTACTGCCAGCTCCCGCTGTGATTGCACACAGCGGGAGTCAATTAGTGGGTTCGGAGAACCCCGATGTTTGCCAGCACCCAGCGATCGTTACCGATGTGAACAAGGCAGATCACTGTTCTGTCAGTGGGGAAGATTGAGATCTTGTGTTTCTGCTGAGCAGGAACATGGATCTCTGTCTTCCCCAGTCAAAGCACCCCCCAGGGTTAGCAAGCACTCCCAGGGAACCCCTTTACACCCTTTGATCACCCCTGATGTTAACCCCTTTCCTGCCAGTGTCATTATTAGTACAGTGACAGTGCATTCGTTTTAGCGCTAATCACTTAGTGTCAGATTTGTCCACCGCAATGTCGCAGTCCCCGCTAGAAATTGCTGATTGCCACCATTACTAGTAAAAAAGAAAAAAATTTCCCCATATATTTTATAGTTTGTAGACACTATAACTTTTGCGCAAACCAATCAATATATGCTTATTGGGATTACCAAAAACATGTAGCAGAATACATATTGGCCTAAAAGGATGAAGACATTTTTTTTTTTTTTTATTGGATGTGTTTTATAGCAGAAAAAAAAAAATATTGTTTCTTTTTCAAAATGTTGTGCCATTGGCTCCCTGTCAGTCAATCAGAGGAGAGAGGGGGTGGGGCCAGGTCGGGGCTCTGTGTCTAAATGGATACACTGAGCTCTGACTCGGCTTGGGTGCTCTCCTGTAGCAAGCTGCTGGCTGGAGCAGCAAATAGGGACCCGAGAAGAGGAGGATCCGGGCTGCTCTGTGAAAAATCAACTGCACAAAAGAGGTAAGTATAACATTTTTTTTTTTTTTTTTTTAGACGAGCCTTTACAATCACTTTAAGCATAACTTTAAAAATAAATAGTTGGTTACCTTTTTAAGTGAACTATATTTGCTTAAAAATCCTTACATGCTCTCCTTACATTGTAATGTTTAGGAGGAGGCTGGGGGGGGGGGGGGGGGAGCCATCCCCGACTGGAAAACACAGTGATTATTGATAGCAGCTGTAACAGCCGCTAGCAATAATCACATGTAAAATCCGACATGCTGGTTGTACCCAAGCTGATCGATTAACTTGGGTACATTCAGCCTGCCCATAAATGGTTCCAATCTCAGCCAGTTCAGAACCCTCTATGGCTTGCTTTAGAATCAGCCATGAAACCTTCTCCTTAGAGACATCTGGAAGGTAAGATAGATAAAAAATAAAAGAGGTATGCAGTGTGAATAGGAACACATATTAAACACATAACAGGCTTTTTTTTTTCCCATTTTACTGCATAGGTGAAAATACATTCTAAGTCACTCTAGGGAGCAGTTTGGTATTTGCTCATGCTTTAAGTACAAATGTAAATTGGTGTTGTAGATATGTATTCTATTGATGCTTGTATAATGTAAATTACAATGATAAATCCTCTTTACAGTAGCAATATGCATTAGGAGGAGGTCAGACTTTGGAAATAAACAGCATATAATTCATTATTTCTTACAATGTCTAATTTCTGTTCCTATCAGTGCAGTGCAGCATGTTTTAAACAAATGTCCAATTTTTTCAGTGTTTTAGTGGGAGGCCCAAAGTAGTCACTGCTAATAAAACAAAATCCGTGTAACAACAGGTATTAACAGGTCTTAGTCAATGGCTTTGTAAAAAATCTATACACTATCAAGTCTAAATTTAAAAACACAACAGCCCTCTTTTGGGAAGTCATGAGAAATTGTACAATGGCTAAGTAGAAGAGCGGGTTTGATAATAAGGTTGGTAGTGCCTCCAACCAGAGAAGGACCTCTGTGAGCAGAGGAGATTCCCTTTCTGGGAAATTAATCAGTGATCTAAACAAAGTAATTGAGAGCAGAAGAACCACTGCAACCAGCATATAACATTATCATAAGCATATAGATGCACACCAGTGTAGTATTAATACAAGCTTTATATAAGAGGAGATATATACTGTATATATAAAACTATATATATACAGCAGTAGGGCAGTGGAAAAAGTCAGTAGAGCAGTGGAGAAGTCAGTAGAGCAATGGACAAGTCAGTAGGGCAAAGGACTTTGTCAGTGGGGCAGAAGACAGTGTCAGTAGAGCAGTGGGTGGTGTCAATAAGGCAGAAATTGGTGTCAATAGTTTGATTTGATTGTTTTATTTTATTTTTATTTTTTTACAATTGTTTTTTTTTTTTTTAGATGGAGAAAGGGACTGAGGACAGAGATTCCCCGGTTCCTTTCCCTTCATTCAGGCAGCAGGGAGAATCTGCACAGTACAGGGTAATTATGGTGTGCCCAGGCACACCTGGCACCCCATGTGCGCATGCCTATGATTTACAGAGATACCTTCAGATGAATGTTGCAACAAAATCCTATGATTTACAGAGATACCTTCAGATGAATGTTGCAACAAAATCCAGTTGCAGAGCCCCTGATGATGATGTGGCATCTGTGTTTGTGTCAGAGACCTGAAGACAAGATCAGCAGTCATTGGGGATCCTCCAACTCTTATTCAAGCAGCCTGGAAGGGAGCTTCTCACCATCAGGAACCGTGGTGTGGCACTGAAGCTCAGAGTCAGCCTATCTACTCTGCACTTATTCCCTAGTAGTTTCTTATCTGTCATGCAACCAGACCTCTAACTACCAGAAGTGACCATTGTATACCTCACCCTGCTCTAGTCTATGCTGGTTATTGAGCCATAAGCTAAAACTAGATATATAATCCCAGACTAGAAGGGACAGGGTTTAACTAGAATAGCAGGAGTTGCAAACTATATTGCAATGAACAGGTGCACCTGCTAATATACAGCAAGGTCACCACTACATACAAACAGTATTACACACCTAGCCATCTGGCACAGTGCATGTTTGATAATAACAACATGACATAGACTTGTCTGTCACTAGACTTCAGAAATACACTCAAAAAGCTAACGGCAGCTGCATTTAAACTATTTGACTATAGAAATAAATGCCTAATAGTCTCTGCTTCTGATCTGGGTGAAAATACAGCAGCAGTAGCAGCCCCATGTGTGTAAAAGGCCATGTGGTTTAGTTCTCTGTCTCTCTCTTCACTTCCTCCTTCTGGGGTTTTCAAAACCCCTCCCTGAAACAGAAAGTGTTAATACATAATTATACATAACACTGTGATATTAGCAGCTAACAGCAGAGGGCAGCAGATCTCTACACATGCGCTGACACATGTCAATGTGCATCAAAATGAGTGTTAACACACAAAGAAAAGGTACGTGCCTAACACTACAAAAAAAAAAAAAAACACATCTCAACACATGCACAAAGATCTAAATAGACCCTGAAAGCTTTCTGTAGAATTACCTTCACTGAATAATACGTGCAGCCCTTTGTCAAGAAAGACCTTTTATCAAGAAATTTGACCACCACTGCTGTAGACAGATCTGGAAAAACATGTCAATCTAATATTTTTAGGTGCAGGTCAGTGTTCCGTTAGAATGACTATACCATCTACTGTACATTCAGTCTTCCTATTTTCCTTTCTTCCCATCAGAAACGCTTGTTCTGGGTTCCCAAGCAGTGAAAAGCACAGAAGCCTCTACTGTTCAGATTAAATCCGAACTGTCTGTTAAACCTCTAATTATCATCTTGCCTTGTGGGTAAAATGGTACCGTTCAATTATTGTTTTTTGTTCGCCTGTCAGCTGCAAAAAAAAAACATATTAATTATCACTGCTTTTCAAACCAGCAAAATGAGCCACAATCCTGCAAATTGCTTTCTAAATGCAGTCAGAATACCTTTTCTGCTGAAAACCAGAACCTCCTAATACTAAAGCTGATGGAAATCATATTTAATGTGCTCATTTCAATTATTTATTTTTGTTTAATTTAACTTTGCGGAATTCTCCATTGTTTGTGTTCAGTGTTTACTTATAACATATTGATTAAACAACGCCGACCGCATTTTTTCGTAACGTGGTGGCGGATGAAACATGGCACTATGGATGATGTCCATCGGGCCCCTGGCTGGTAGTCTTCTATCTGGGCTACTTACTGAAAGGCAGATATGCCTACATGTTCCTTTAAGCCACCCAGCAGTCCAATCCCTGTGTTTGATTTTTCTTACTCCCATATTGTGATGGACAACACAAGGAGAGAGAAGAACAAGGAGGGAATGTGATTGGCTGCCTGTGGACAGTGTAGTTTCAGATAGGCGGATGGTTTTTACGTATATACGTTGCCGGGATAAAGTTATCAGCCATAACACCTGTACGCTTCTTTTTCTGCAAGCTGCCGTCTTTTTCATGAAACCGGTCCGAGCGGCTCATGAGCCTCTGGAATGGTTGCTAAATCGATGATCTCCGGTGCTTCTTTGGCGTAGGCGTTTCCGTCCGTTGGCTTGAGAAACTATCTAGCGGTAGTCCCATAAGCGATCAAAGAGTTATCAGCCTTGGAGGACCGGAGCATGAGGTCATGACGTAACTTCCAGTCCAGGCTAGAAGAATTATTATTTTTTTTAAATAAAAGATAAAAAAAATGTTTTATTTTATCGTTTGCTTTTAAAGGCAAAGAAGATATCTGGGGTCTTTTTGACCCCAGATCTCTTTATAAAGAGGGCCTGTCATCCTTATTTCTAATACAAGGAATATTTACATTCCTTGTAATAGGAATAAAAGTGATCAAAAAAATTTAAATAACATAATTAAAGGGTCAGAGTAAAAATAGAAAGTAAAATAAATAAATAATAGTATTTATTTATAAATAATAAATAAATCACCCCATCCCTCCGTGAGCCAGTAAGGCAATGAGAAGAGATCGGGGGGGGGGGGGGTTGGAACACACTCTGTGTGTGAATTGACACACAGAGCGCAGCTCAGGCGCAAGTCTGCTCGAGTGCCCCATAGTTAGAGGTTTGCTACTGGGGGCTTTTAGCAGGGGGGAGGAGCCAAGACCGCTGGTAGGGGACCAAAAAAAAAGAAGATACTTACCTGCTTTGTGCAAAACCCTGGCACGGAGCAGGTAAGTATAACATGTTTGTTATTTTTAAAAATATATTAATTCTTCCTTTTTAGAATCACTTTAAGGGTGAAAAAATTGTGAAAAAAATGTATCTAATGTAGACACCACATCTAAGAGCTGGTAAGATGCAATACTATGAGTTTTTGTTCTTGGGCTTAGATACACTTTAATTTGCTTGCATTGTTATAAGACAGATGAATGCGGATAATCATTGACCCTGCCCTGTTTCTCCCTCTGCATTTACAGTGTCCTATAATCCATATTGTAAGGACATCAATTCTTCGGAGACCTTGAAACGCAATGTAAACAACCCGCCAGCAGCAAGGCATTGCCCTTTAGCAGTTTAGTGGCACGGCCAGGTGTAAATTGCTCTTTAAATAAGCCAAGTGGTTATTTTAAAATATGAAGTGCGTTGTGACCTGTCCTTACATACTGACAGATGATATTGTAACGTATATTGACTAGAAGGAGACCATAAGGGTCAGGAGCAAGTACTCCTGGTGAAGCCAGCCATTGAAGAGGCAGTCACAGCTCATTAGCAGGCTTGCAGGTAGTGGCATTTTAGATTTGTTCTGGGCCTCTTGTAAAGGTTCCTTGACAGCTTGAGTTATGTTGACAGCCTCTCCTCAAAGGGAAAGAGGGTGTCATTCAGCATGCAGTAGAGATGAAGCATGTTTTTCACTGTCACCTTCCACATTGGATAAATGGATGGCCTAGAATCTTGCCATCAGCGACATTGCCTTCTGGCGAAAAAATGGAAGACTCGAGTTTGATGTTGTAAATCACCGTAATTTGTTACAATTTCCAAAGACAAATATGACAGGGTGGAATTACTTTTCAGAGCTGAGACAGTCATTTTCAGAAGCTCTAAAGTGCCAGTATAAATCTAAGGATGAGATCTATCTAATCGGGGGAAACGGCACAATATCATCTTAGTATTTTGTGTTTACAAAGACAACTACTTATGCGTCTGTAATGCAATGATAAGTTAATATGTATTACAGACAAATAAAAGCTCCAATGACAGAGGAATGTTACCAGCTGATAGCGTGACTGTGATGCCTGATTGCCAACTTCACTGACGTTATTTTTAGGAATGTGTTTCATTTAAAGAGACACTGTAGGTAAAAATAGAGATATTGAAAAATAATGACCATTGTCTACCTGTAAAATATTTCCATATGAACCAGTACTGGGACAAGGTCACCCAGCGCCCAGGGCAAAGATGCCAACTGCACCTCCCTCTTTTCTTAGGGCTGGGGTTAGCAGTGATGTTACTGTCACTACTGTCAGATTTCTAACAGAAGCAACTGGCACAGCGTGCCCCCATCCCTGCAATAAACCATTGCACCCAGGGCAACTGCCCCTCCTGCCTGCCCCTTGTCCCGACCCTGATACAAAGCCAGTTTTGGTTTTGTTTTTGTCCCCTGTGCAAAATTACTGCTTTACCCTAAAGTCTGAGACTTCTGTCCGCGATCGTCTCACGGAGCTGAAGAACGGGGAGATGCTAATGTAAACAAGCATCTCCCCGTTCTGCCTAGTGACACTGTCACTGATCATAGCTCCCTGTGATCGGGAGCTATGATCAGTGATGTGTCCCTTGTAGCCATGCCCCCTAACATTTAGAATCACTCCCTAGGACACACTTAACCCCTTCCTAGCCAGCTAGTGGTTAACCCCTTCACTGCCAGTGTCATTTTTACAGTAATCAGTGCAATTTTTTTAGCACTGATCGCTGTAAAAATTACAATGGTCACAAAAATGTGTCAAAATTGTCCGATGTGTCCGCCATAATGTCACAGTCACTATAAAAATCGCAGATCGCCACCATTACTAGTAAAAAAAAAAAAATATTAATAAAAATGCCATAAAACTATCCCCTATTTTGTAGACGCTGTAACTTTTTGCGCAAACCAATCAATAAACGCTTATTGCAACTTTGTTTACCAAAAATATGTAGAACAATACGTATCGGCCTAAACTGAGGAAAAAAAATATTTTTTATATATTTTTGGGATATTTATTATAGCAAAAAGTAAATAATAATGCGTTTTTTTTTAATTGTCGCTCTATTTTTGTTTAGAGCGCAAAAAATTAAAATCGCAGAGGTGATCAAATGCCACCAAAAGAAAGCTCTATTTGTGGGAAAAAAAAAGGACGTCAATTTTGTTTGGGAGCCACGTCGCACGACCACGCAATTGTCAGTTAATTGCCACGCAAAATGTGCCCTGGTCTTTGGCCAGCAAAATGGTCCGGGGCTTAAGTGGTAAAGGAAACCTGCACTGAGAGACATAAAGGGGCTGCGATGTCAAAACTCCCTTTGAAGATTTTAGCTTCATGTGGCAAGTAAAACCAGAATAAGTCAGAATTCCTGATTTGTGTTTTGTGTCCGTGAAAATACTGAAGTCTTTGGGTCAGCAGCACTTGTTTGCACTTCACCTTTTTGTTGTAGTAGTAGTACATTGTTACAAGATTATAGGTTATATTGCAGGGCACATGTAATGTATAATGTAATCTTACGTTTCTTACAGAAATCCCTGCCATTGTTAGCCCCAGAACTCTGGATCTTGATTGCTATAAGGTCGGAGGAGTATCGTGAGGAGCAGGTGTTTCTGAATGAGCCCTGCAATGTCTTGTGGGTTTCTGCTAATACAGCTCAGCTTGCTATTGTGTTTAACATTCACCATGAATTGTATATACACGGCATTCAACTCATGAACAAGTTCCTATTGATTTGTAAAGGTTATAAAACACAGCAGCTTGTCAAAGTCCTTGCTTGTAATAATGAATTTTACTGAGGACAATATGGACAGTTTTACGTTTTCCTCTGGGTTATACATTTTCTCAGTTGACTTTTTGTGGCTGTTATTGTACTAATAATGAGGAGAAAATGCTGGAGAAGCGATACATTGAAACTACAATTATATGTCAGTGACCAACACCAAGAATAATGTAACCAACATTGGGCTTATGCAGTAACCCATAATGACCAATCAGAAATTATTTCTTAAAGCCCAACTGCGGTCTAATTTATGTTTAAAGCTTCCCCAGGAGTAAAAAAAATGCAGCTTAGACTGCAATACTTACCTCCACTCTGGCGCTATCACCTGCAATAATTCCTTTCTCCCACTAGATGTCTTTAATCTTTCAGGTTGAACAACGCCCAGTGTCATTCAGTCAAGAAGACTGAGGACGTCCTGTGAGTACAGGGCATCATGAACCTGCCCCCATAGGAGGGATCATTATAAGACCCTACATTGATAGTGTAATGATGCAGACATGATATCAGCACTGCGCTATGCATCATTATGGGATGTCCAGCACTGCAGAAGAGGTTCCTACACATGACCAGCCTGTAGACATCAGGAAAAGGTAAGTATAAAAATAAGGATAAAAGGCATGCAGAGGGTCTTTCAGAGGGTGGGGGGTGTTCCAGGGGTAAGCAAAACAGTAGGCCCTTTGTTTTGTTTTTATGCAACAATAACGGCAGCATTGTGGCTCTATCTTATAGACCAGGGTATAATATTTTCACATGCATTTCATGATCCTCCAGTAGGTCTTGAATACCCTGGTAGGTTTGGATTTCGGCCCACTCATAGCATTGGATCACTGGGTCAGTGGAAGCATTTGCCAACAAGATAAGGTGTATTTTGACAAGCAGAGCAAAGACCATTAAAATTACATTAGCCATCAGAATATAGCTTATATTCAGGGGCGGACTGACCATTCGGGCACTCGGGCACTGCCCGAGGGCCCCATGCCTCTAAGGGGCCCTGATAAAACCAGGGACAGTATGTTATAGCTGCCCCGCCTCTCCAGTACCTTTTCAGTGTGTGTGTGTGTATACTGTGTGTGTGTATATTGTGTGTCTGTGTGTGTATGCTGTATGTGTGTGTGTATACTGTGTGTATACTGTGTGGTCCCATAATCTATTACCTGGGGGCCCCATATTATCCTATTGCCTGGGGGCCTCATACTCTTCTCCTATTGCCCTGGGGGCCCCATGAGTTGTCAGTCCGCAAATCATCAAACAATATGTTTGTTGATTGATTGCAGTGTATTTGAGCCCTTTTCACAATAGAAGCTTTCTGTCTTATCAATATAAGATGCAGTTGGGATTACAGGAGAAGCATCTTGGGCCTCATCTAACCTTAAATTAAGCCAATCTTGACAATTCTATAATGAAAAAATATCTATGATAAAAATAAATCATGAGCAGAGATGCATGCTAAAATGTTTGATTAAAAATATAGTCAATTTAATCATTACTCTCTTTCCCCATTAAGAGGGAAACTCATCAGTGTTGCCGATCTCCCCCAATACCGTTTGTCCTTGCTCTACAGCCTGTGACACAACTTATTAGTGCTTGCTGGGAGCATCATCTAAATACAATATACAGCACTGTGTTCCGACAGTGGTATAGGGACTTCCCGATTTCTTCCTGACACAAAATCGAGCTTGGCTGAAATCTGTTCAGCCATTCACAGGAAGCCTTTTATGTTTAGGAATGAATACAAGGCTTCCTCTGAATGGCTGAGCTGAAGAGGCAGGCAGATCAGGTCACAATCTTCAACTCAGCCAATAAATTGAAGCCTTGTATTCATTCATAAAATTCCAAGATTCTTTTGAATGCCTGACCCCATTGGGAATGGAACAGGAAGCTCTTACCGTTGCCAGAACACATTTAGCGCTGTATACTGTAAGCAAAAAGTAAAAAATATTTATTTTTTTTCAAAATTGTCGTTCTTTTTTTGTTTATAGCGCAAAAAATAAAAACCACAGAGGCGATCAAATACCACCAAAAGAAATCTCTATTTGTGGAAAAAAAGGACGTCAATTTTGTTTGGGTGCAGTGTCGCATGACCGCGCAATTGTCAGTTAAAGCAACGCAGTGCCGAATCACAAAAAATGGCCCAGTCATTCAGCAGCCAAATCTTCCAGGGCGGAAGCGGTTAAAGCAGTCCACAAAATACTTACCTCTGTTCCAGAGATGTGTTGGATCCTTCACCCGCTGCTGACTTCATGGAACTCTGGATGTCAGTATTTTGACCTCTTGATTGTCCAACAAATATGAGGTGACCTTCGCATATGCGGAGTAATGCCCCGTACACACAGTCGGGCTTTCCGACGGAAAATGTGTGGAGCTTGTGTGTAGGCTCCATCGGACAGTTTTCTTCGCACAAAATTTGAGATCTGGTTCGCAAATTTTCCGACAACAAAATCCGTTCGTGCAAGTTCGTGTGTAGACAATTCCGAAGCACAAAGTGCCACGCATGCTCGGAATCAAGCAGAAGGGCAGCACTGGCTATTGAACTTCATTTTTCTCGGCGTGTTGTACGTCACCGCGTTCTTGACCATCGGAATTTCCAACCAACTAGGTGTGACTGTGTGACCAAGACAAGTTTGAGCCAACATCCGTCGGTAAAAAAAAATGGGATTTTGTTGTCGGAATGTCCGATCGTGTGTACAGGGCATTATTCATCCCAGCACACAGGCACCATACCGAGGAGGATGTATGCTGAAATGTGCAGGCGCAAATCGGTGTACTTTCAATAGGGGGCACTCCTTACGTCTGGAGGAAAAGAGATTTCATCTCCAAATACGGAAAGGTTTCTTCACAGTAAGAGCTGTGAAAATATGGAATAGACTCCCTCCAGAGGTGGTTCTGGCTAACTCAGTAGATTGCCTAGTAGAAAGGCCTGGAAACTTTCCTAAATGTACATAATATAACTGGGTACTGACATTTATAGGTAAAGTTGATCCAGGGAAAATCCGATTGCCTCTAGGGGGATCAGGAAGGGATTTTTTTCCCCTGCTGTAGCAGATTGGAGCGTGCTCTTTTGGGGTTTTTTTTTGCCTTCCTCTGGATCAACTGTGGGTATAGAATGGGGTTTATTGGATTGTACGATATATTTTATTTTTATTTATTATTTCTTTTTTTATGGTTGAACTGGATGGACTTGTGTCTTTTTTCGGCCTAGCTAACTATGTAATAGAAGATTCAAACAGGTTTGTTTGATTTCTGAAGAGACAAAGCACGTTTCTGCTACAAGAAAACCTGCCCGCTGGCCATTTTTTAATTAAGGGTTTAGTTCCACTAACATTCCAACTAAAATGTACAAACGAAGAACCGTATTGGTTGCCTGTAGCAACCACTTCCCCTATTCATTTTTCAATCTACCCCAGACACAGGAAAAGTGGGGTTGCCATAATTATTTCAGACACTTCCATACGTGTGAATTAGAATAATTTGGATAAGTGTTTGTTTAACTTAGAATGTTATTCCTGTACAGACATTACAAAATGGTAATGGCTTTCTCAACAATGAGATTTTAATATTTGTAAACTCCATTAATAATTTATTATATTTATCACTAATAAGCTCTCCTGGAATATTCAGCTGTGTTAATTTCCAATTCAGCGGTGTACCTCGCCACTCATTAAATACCCCCCAAATATATTAGCAATATCTGTGTATAAACAGCGAGAGAACTGTATTTCATTACATTCCAAAAAAAACATCTAACCTTCCTCTATCTAACAAGCACTGAAAATCCTCGTCATCATTATCTGCTGCAGAGAGTCATTAAGAAGCGCTTGGCAGGTTAACTTTGAGCAATTGTTGTGCTATTGATTTCAGAATCAGCATGAAGTATCCAACCACTTGCCATTGTAAGCTAATTAGTGGGAAAACAATAAAAATAAAATGCGTGTTCCTATTTTGGCCTTACATTAACACTTGTATTGCAAACCTCACACCCATTGCATTGCATCTGTACCCCATTATTAGCCATCAAGAGATATCCATATCGTAGATTCTAGCCACTGGAGAACTTAGAAATAACATTGAACAACTGGCTGGTGTTTGCTAAACATAATTTCTTTCTCTAACCTGCAGCCACACACTTAACAGGCTGGGCTTTAACACCCACATGCTGAACATACACCATATTGTCAAAAGTATTGGGATACCTGCCTTTACACGCACATGAACTTTAATGGCATCACAGTCTTAAGCCGTGTACACCCGGTCGGATTTTGTCGGAAAGTTCAACCGTGTGTATGCTCCATCAAACATTTGCTGTCAGAATTTCCACACACAAATGTTTGAGAGCAGGTTCAAACAAAACTTGTTGTCCGAAAGTCCGATCGTGTGTACACAAGTCCATCACACATAAGTTCCTGCATGCTCTGAATCAAGCAGAAGAGCCGCACTGGCTATTGAACTTCCCTTTTCTCTGCCCATCGTATGTCTTGTAGGTCACCACATTCTCATGGTTGGAATTTTTGGCCAACATTTGTGTGACCGTGTGTATGCAAGACAAGTTTGAGCCAACATCCTTCGGAAAAAACTCCACGGTTTTGTTGTTGGAAAAAACGATTGTGTGTACGGGGCATAAGTCCGTAGAGTTCAATATTGAGTTGGCCCACCCTTTGCAGCTATAACAACTTCAACTCTTCTGGGAAGGCTGTCCACAAGGTTTAGGAGTGTGTCTATGGCAATGTTTGACCATTCTTCCAGAAGTGCATCTTTGAGGTCAGGCTCTGATGGGGAAAAGAAGGCCTGGCTTGCACTCTCCACTCATCTCTAATTCATCTCAAAAGTGTTCTCCACACCAAACTCCCTCATCCATATCTTTATGGACGTTGCTTTGTGCACTGGTCCAAATCATTTGGTGGAGGGGAGATTATGGTGTGGGGTTGTTTTTAAGGGGTTGGGCTTGACCCCTTAGTTCCAGTGAAGGGAACTCTTAAGGCATCAGCATACCAAGACATTTTGGACAATTTCATGCTCCCAACTTTGTGGGACCAGTTTGGGGATGGCCCCTTCCTGTTCCAACATGACTGCGCACCAGTGCACAAAGCAAGGTCCATACATGGATTAACAAGTTTGGGGTGGAGGAACTTGACTGGGCTGCACAGAGTCCTGACCTCAACCCGATAGAACACCTTTGAGATGAATTAGTATGAGTGGAGACTGCAAGCCAGGCCTTCTTGTCCAACAGCAGTGCTTGATCTTACAAATGCGCTTCTAGCAGAATGGTCAAATACTCCCATAGACACACTCCTAAACCTTGTGATCAGCCTTCCCAGAAGAGTTGAAGCTGTTATAGCTGCAAAGGGTGGGCCAACTCTATATTGGACCCTACAGACTAAGACCGGGATGCCATTAAAATTCACGTGCGAGTAAAGGCATGTGTCCCAATAATTTTGACAATATAGTGTATGTATTCATTGGCAACAGAGGTTTCTGTGCTGAGAGTGCACTCCCAGCACAGTGACCAAGTTGTCATAGACAGAGCCTGGTGCAATGATCTGGTGATCGTGTGACCACTGTGACAGCCATTCACAGTTGTAACGTGATCAGGAAGTCCTTTCATGCCTCCTGGCATAAAGACCCAATTAAAGGGATGCAAGGGTGGGACGGGATTAATGACACAGCAATGAAGTAATTCTTGGACATTTGGGTTTTATTGCTTACTTGAGGAGATTTGGACACTAACAAACAAGAAGCTTTAAGCCAGCCTCTGCATAGTCCCGCCTCCAATCATCATGCCTCAGTTTTTTCCTACAACCTTGGTGGTTGGATGCCTTTTTCTTGGCTCTGCTTAGTTTTTCTTGGTGAATTCCTATCCTGGTTGATCCTTGTCATTCTTTCTCAGCTATGGCAATTTCCAGATTTGCATTTGTCCCTTTTTGTAGTCTTCAGTCAGGCATTGAAACCTTTCATATACTGCTTGTAGTAGGATTTCCACATCTCTTGGATCTCTCAGTGGCTGTTGTCCACTCCTCAGTCTACTTTTGGACATCTAAAATGTCAGGTATCCTGTATTTTCGACTTTCCCACCAGCACTGCTTCCTCCATCAGACTCTTTAGTATTTGACACTTCTGAGAGTGTTCTATGTCTGTGTCCCCCGCTGTTTACTATGACGTAGGAGACTGGGTAATGAACCACAGCACATGTTGTGGGGCTCAGGCATCTAACACTTGAGAAGTGTTTAATGCTTAACGTGTTACTAAACCCACAACAGTAAAATCAGTCTGTATATGCAGTAAAGCATGCTTGTTATACGCACTGTGGAACCTAAGGGGTTAACCCTCTGCATTGTGTAAAAAGGCTGTTTGATCCTGTATTATTTTATCCTCCCCTTCTTCCACAGTCCCCAATCCATCTCTTGATAGTACAGATACTTGGGGGGACTCTGCACATGCTCAGTGATTGACAGCAGTGGGAGCCAATGGCGCCGCTGCTGTGTCTCAGCCAATCAGGAGGAGAATCCTAGACTCGTGGGCATCGCTGGAGAGAGATGGACTCAGGTAAATATAAGGGGGTTCTGGGGGGGGGGCTGCTACACACAGAAAGATTTTTTTACGATAAAAAACCTTCTGACTTTACAACCACTTTAATCCTTTTGTATATGCACACACACAGGAGTAGTGGGGGAAATCAAATGCGATTCAGACAGAAATCACACTGCATTCCTGTTCAAATTGCATGCGGTTATTTGCAGTGTGATTTGCGACAATTTTTTTTTGCATTGATGCAAATCGCACCACAAAGTATCGATACTCGGTATCGGTGAGTACTTGACTGAGAGTATACTCGCTGATAAAAAACGGTATCAGTGCAACCCTAGTAATAAGCAGTTTATATTTACTAAAATGATTGTATTTCCATGTTCTGTGTACTGTGGGAGACCAGATATAGTGAATGCCCGGTCCTGTAGTAACACTTTAGGCGTCTGATGAAGGCTCCATCACTTGAACAGTGGGAAGGTAGGAGACACAGAGAGGTATCGTTGAGGTGAGTATAATACCCTTGCAATACGTTAAATGTTTGTTATTTAATTTAGATATTCTGGGGTGAGACATTATTTGCAGTATATTTGCAGTGTCTGACCCTTTCCTATAGTATGTGTATTAATGTGCCGCTTTACTTGCTCAATTATTTGGAATTGCTCCAGTGCTCAGTGAGTGGTAATGATGTGCATTAACCTGTAGCAACCAATCAGTGAACAGTAGTAATCTGCTGTAATCTCTAGCAACCAATCAGTGAGTGGTAATTTTGCGCTAAAGTGCATCAAGTGTTAAAGTGCTATATAGCTGCATCAAAAAAAATTTTTTGTAATGAAAAAGTGTGATCACTATGTGATCAAAAAACCAAACAGTGGTCACTGAAACGTGACTCAACGGTTAATAAAGTGCAGTAAATGGATCCTTTGTGTGCATACAATGATAAAATAAATAAATAATAAGTAAACACTTAAAAATATACACAATCACTATTGGAAAACATGTCGGTGAAAACAAGTGATATGTAAACGAGTGATAAGAAAACCCAAGATCTCTACTTATAAAGAACCATAAAAAGGGGAGGAGCTTAAATCAATCGATGAACAATGAGTCCATTAAGAAGTTCATAGAAGAAATGGTGTGATAAGAGTGACACCTATAAGGGGCTAAAATAGTCTCTATAGTGTAGATAAATAATGCTTTTTCTTTTCTGTTTTCCACACGTGGGGAGTGCTGGGTAGTGAGGGTCTGTCCAACAATCGTGCTCTCTAGCCTCTCACCTCTCTTAGGGCAAATAACAGCATTAATTATGACTCCTGTGGCAATCTCCAGCTCTCCAATTCCCCGTGTGGTTCTCAGTGCATTCAGCTTTAAGGATAAAACGGTACCAGATCTGAGTCTCCGCTTCCCCACAGCAGTATGTAGGCTCACCCTCCGTGGGTGGTAAATCAATCAAAAAATGAGAAAAAGTGGAGAGAGGGGACCCGATCGTGAAGTATATCAAAGTACGTTTTAATAGAACAAAAGTAAATGCTTACATTAAAAACAGCAGCTGGATGAATGTGAGCGCGGTCTCTGTGTCAAACACTTCCGGTATCCTCACCAATCCCTATGCATTACGTCACGTAACCTCGTGACTTCTTCAGGGGATGCTGATTGGTTATTTTGGTTGTCTTTTATACATGCCAGCCGGAAGTTATGTGGCGGCCATTTTGCCGTGGTCCGCATGTGTAAACAAAGCGCGGCCATTTTCTTGTGGACTTGCTGCACCTAATACGCTCTGTAGAGCGGACCTGGTGACTGCGCTTCTCTGTGATGTTTGTTATGTTGCCTAGTTTGGAATTGTCTCATGTGTCTGTGCAGACACGTGAGATTTAAAGAGCGTTCTGCCCAATAAGTCAAAATGTGATCTAGTTCCGTGGAGCACCTACAACCATTACCAGGACCATTACTAGGTGGCACTGAGTAGCAATATACAGGGCGGCCCCAAAACTAAATGTCATAAGGGGTCATGTATTTGGGTTGTTGTTCTAGTCCATAAGGGACAGTCACTGGCAATTAGAAGATTGTCGTACCGTGGCCCTCAGGTGACCTCTTGAACTAGAGATCAAATATGACCCTACATATGCATATATATTAAAGATGTCAGATCTAACACGATATGTGTCAACGGAGGCTGGGTTTAGCATATAAGCTTGCCAGTCCATTCCATAATCTTTCTATACAAGATCATGATTATACCTAAAAATATATACAAATACATCCACCATACTAAAATCCCTGTGTGTGTTGGTGTGCAATAATTTAACCCCATCGCTTGTTGCCCCATACTATAATGTGTACTTATCAACAATCCACTTTACCCGATAGCTCTGGGATTATGATAAATATTCAAACAAAAAGTTCTAAAAAATGAAAACAATAAAAGAGAATATGTAAAAAAATTTGTATAAAAAATTTATACAAAAAATTAAGATATAGATTCCGTCCCCCCAAAGAACGGGCATATCCAACTATGTCAATTCTATGTCATTAAAAATAAGGTGACTCAATAGTAAAACCAATTAAAATATGTTAAAAATATATATGTAAATGTGTCCACCCCTGATGGTCTTGAGTATTCATCAATGTGATGTCATATCGAACTGTATGTGGGATATCTATATTGTCCACCTCTGTATAATTGTATTCAACTCATCTCTGCCTGTTAGATGCGGTTCTGGATACCGAAAATGTCCTACAGGCCTCATCGATACATATACAGTCTATATATCCATACAGATATAATGGATACCCACAGAGACTATATGTATATCTCTACAGTACGTGGATAAAGATAAATTAAACATATATATATATATATATAAAAAAAACATATAAAATGTATAAAAATGTATAAGAACATATCAAAAACATATGTAAATACTCTGCACAGTATGAATAAAAGATATAATAAAAATATTTCTGTATATATTGTACTCAAAATGTCTTGGAGCAGTAGTGTCTAAAAGTTGCTTAAAAAACAATTTAAATCGAACTCTACATTTAACCCTTCTGGGACCAGTGTGCGCATAGAATAAATCCACATGGATTCCTTCTGGCTTATCGTCCTAATTTTGTGGCTTCCTCGCCATGAGGGGTTAAAGCGTTCTATCCCCCAGAAACGTAACTGATTTGGGTCTTTGTTGTGGACTAGGGCGAAATGTCGTGAAACATTATGTTTAGGGCAGCCTTTTATAATCTTCTGGATATGTTCTTTAATACGGACTCTTAGCTCCCTTTTTGTTCGCCCTATATATTGTAGATTACAGCTACATTGTAAACAGTACACAACTCCTTCTGTCCGACAACTGATAAAATCCTTAATAGAGTATTTTTCTCCCGTGGTGGTGGCCGTAAATTCGGTTCTTTTCCCTTGAAACTTCTGGGCCTTGCGGCAAGCATAACAACCTCTGCAGGGAAAAAAACCTTTTCCAGAAAAAAAGGAGAAGCCCTTTTTGGGAGGTGGATCCACTACGGTCTTTACCACTAGGTCTCTAATTGTCGGTGCCCGTTTGTATATAATCTTCGGTTTTGTTGGGAGGATTGTTTTGAGGTCTTTATCTCTCGTGAGGATGTGCCAATGTTTTTGGATAATTTTGGCTACATCCTTATGTTGGGCATTAAAATCCAAAATCAAACATGGAGCTTCACTCCAGGTATTAGTTTTATTCTTGGGTTTATTCTGCAGCATACTTGATCTACTCATTTTCTCCACCTCAATAATCTGTTGT
The DNA here is from genome assembly GCA_028564925.1 of Lithobates sylvaticus. Taxonomy (NCBI): domain Eukaryota; kingdom Metazoa; phylum Chordata; class Amphibia; order Anura; family Ranidae; genus Lithobates; species Lithobates sylvaticus. Next base: position 455,087,098 of record CM053030.1, read on the forward strand.
TGGATCCAGGATTCCTCATATCCTTTTTCTTTGAACCTGGCACCAATCAGCTTAGCTTGTATATTAAAATCTTCATCCCTGGTACAGTTCCGTCGGATGCGTACCAGTTGTCCCTTCGGGATGTTATATAACCAAGGTTTGAAATGACAGCTCTGTAATGATATGTAGCTGTTAGTGTCGACATTTTTGAAATGCGTTTTGGTTATAATTCTGTTTGATTTGATAGATATGTTGAGATCAAGGAAGTCGACATTGGTGGCATTAATATTCCACACAAGCTTGATATTTCTGTCGTTTTTGTTCAGATTGTTTAGAAACAATATTTATCATCTTTTTAGATCACATTTATTTATTATCTCACCTATCAATTTTAACATCTAGTTCTTATACCAGCGCAAAGGACACCCACACTTATCTTTGTACACTACGCACTTTCTCCCTTTGCTGCTACCATGGATGTTTTTACATTTATGGAGAACAGATCTGTTAATCTAGATGAAGTATTTAATGCACAAGCTAAAACCCGTAACACTGATCTCGAAACCATAGTGAGAAAATTAGGCCACCAAATGGACAAAAAGGTGAGCCTATGGTGGGACACCAACACCTTTGAGAGGTACATTAGGGAAGGGATTGTCCAGAAGACTCCGTTGGGACATCCCCCCTAATGATGGACTCACTGATAAAGATTCAATGGAAGAATGGTACGAATTTTTCAACAGCAGAAGTGTAGATTGTCTCAGACTGCTGTTGAAGAGAAAACAAAGGAAAACACAAATTTGGAAAAACTGATAGAGGAAACCAAAGCCAAATTGGAACCCTATAAGGACTCGGCAGACTTCAAAAAGCTAGCCTTACAGCTTAATAAGGATTTAATAGCAAAAGATCTAGAAGTACAACAGCGTAAGATGAAGAAGTACCAACGTGATGTAACCGATTACAAGACAGATCGGGTATTCAAATGGCAAAATAAAAACGAACCAGCACCAACCACTACATCTTATAGCACACCTCAAAGAGAAGTCAGGATACAAGACCCCACGGCAGCTTATGCCAGCAGTAATGGACCAAGATGGGAAGATCCCAATAGGGACCATACCAACAATAGACCAGGTCAAGACCCACGGTACATCCAGCAATATGAAACACCAAGGATGTATCAAGACCCTAGGAATGTGGGAATGTACCCACATCAGACTCCGAAAAAAGTCTGGAAGAAACCTTTCAAAAAACCGTGGTTCAACAAGAAAGCACAGAATAACTGGCATCAGAACCCACAACAACAGAGGGAATATAGAGGACCCCCACCTAACCAACCACCGTATTATCAACAACCACTACAAGAGAGAAGCCCAGTTCCGGTATACAATAGATTTGAGCCTCTCAGACAACATCAAGACTCACAATATCAATACTATGATCAATCCAGACAACAATACCCATATGAAAAAACTCACTATGAGAGACCCGCTCAGAGTTCTTCTTTTTTAGACAGGGATCGGAGAGAATTCTCCCCAAGGAGATCACCGAGAGAACCCCACCGCTCACCCAACACAAGAACAGGACCACCAAGAACAGAGGAAAGCCCCGACGACAGAGAGGCTGTAGAGCGGGAAAGAGATTACAAAAGAAAAAGACACTAAGTGGAGAAGGGGTGGTCAACCTGAGCGGCAAATCATTATCTGCTGAAGAACTTTCTGTATTAGACAAAGGCCTTAAACATGCCCCAATCAAAAATCTCAGCAAATTCGATACATACATAGGCAACAGAAGTACGTAAGAAAATTAAATATTAAAAAATACATTTTGGGTAATCCTTTTAAACCCACACAAACCAATACTCTGCACGAACCACTTTTAACACACAGCACTTTACGAAATAATTCAGTCTATAACCCACAAGTTTCTAACAATCAGCACATAGAGGTATTTAGAAGACTGGTAGTGGAAGACTTACAAACAATGGAGATCAAGAAACTATCAGATCCCATACACATTCGTAAAGGCATCAAATCCTTGCAGCAACGTCAAGACATAGTAATCAGACCAGCCGACAAGGGTGGAGCAGTAGTAGTACAGTCGAAGGAACAGTACACACAGGAATTGGCGAGGCAACTGCAAGACCATGAGACATACATTAAGCTGTCTGGTAATCCAACACAAAAATATAAAAAAGAATTGGAACTTGTAGTTAATTTGGGCATAAAAAAAGATATATTGAACAAGAGAGAATCAAAATATCTTATTCCAGAAACCTGCAGAATACCGGTAATATACACCATTCCGAAAATCCATAAAAACAAAGAAAATCCACCAGGAAGACCCATAGTGAACGGAATAGATTCACTGACGGCCCGAATGGGCGAATATATAGATTTCTTCATCCAACCAGCCGTGCAACAAACAAAGGCATACTTAAAGGACACGAAGCATGTATTACAGCTTCTAAATACAGTGCCAGTGTTGGAAGGACGCACAATCTTAGCAACAGCTGATGTGTCGTCACTATACACTATAGTTCCGCACCACGAAGCCTGTACAGCCACGAAGTGGCTACTTAGAGCACATAGCACTTTATTATGCAAGCACCGTAAGTTTTTAATCAAATGTTTGGATTTTAGCTTGAAATGCAGTTATTTTTGGCACAACCAATCGTTTTATAAGCAGGCCATAGGGATCGCTATGGGAGCAAAATTTGCCCCTAGCGTAGCTAATGCATTTATGGCACACTGGGAAGAAGACTCTGTCTATGCCAACATGCCAGCTCAACTGGTTTTATACAAAAGGTATATCGATGATTTGATTATAATTTGGAATGGGGGTCAGGAGACTCTAGAAGAGTTTCTAAACAATCTGAACAAAAACGACAGAAATATCAAGCTTGTGTGGAACATTAATGCCACTAATGTCGACTTCCTTGATCTCAACATATCTATCAAATCAAACAGAATTATAACCAAAACGCATTTCAAAAATGTCGACACTAACAGCTACATATCATTACAGAGCTGTCATTTCAAACCTTGGTTATATAACATCCCGAAGGGACAACTGGTACGCATCCGACGGAACTGTACCAGGGATGAAGATTTTAATATACAAGCTAAACTGATTGGTGCCAGGTTCAAAGAAAAAGGATATGAGGAATCCTGGATCCAACAACAGATCATTGAGGTGGAGAAAATGAGTAGATCAAGTATGCTGCAGGATAAACCCAAGAATAAAACTAATACCTGGAGTGAAGCTCCATGTTTGATTTTGGATTTTAATGCCCAACATAAGGATGTAGCCAAAATTATCCAAAAACATTGGCACATCCTCACGAGAGATAAAGACCTCAAAACAATCCTCCCAACAAAACCGAAGATTATATACAAACGGGCACCGACAATTAGAGACCTAGTGGTAAAGACCGTAGTGGATCCACCTCCCAAAAAGGGCTTCTCCTTTTTTTCTGGAAAAGGTTTTTTTCCCTGCAGAGGTTGCTATGCTTGCCGCAAGGCCCAGAAATTTCAAGGGAAAAGAACTGAATTTACGGCCACCACCACGGGAGAAAAGTACTCTATTAAGGATTTTATCAGTTGTCGGACAGAAGGAGTGGTGTACTGTTTACAATGTAGCTGTAATCTACAATATATAGGGCGAACAAAAAGGGAGCTAAGAGTCCGTATTAAAGAACATATCCAGAAGATTATAAAAGGCTGCCCTAAACATAATGTTTCACGACATTTCGCCCTAGTCCACAACAAAGACCCAAATCAGTTACGTTTCTGGGGGATAGAACGCTTTAACCCCTCATGGCGAGGAAGCCACAAAATTAGGACGATAAGCCAGAAGGAATCCATGTGGATTTATTCTATGCGCACACTGGTCCCAGAAGGGTTAAATGTAGAGTTCGATTTAAATTGTTTTTTAAGCAACTTTTAGACACTACTGCTCCAAGACATTTTGAGTACAATATATACAGAAATATTTTTATTATATTTTTTATTCATACTGTGCAGAGTACTTACATATGTTTTTGATATGTTTTTATACATTTTTATACATTTTATATGTTTTTTATATATATATATATATGTGTTTAATTTATCTTTATCCACGTACTGTAGAGATATACATATAGTCTCTGTGGGTATCCATTATATCTGTATGGATATATAGACTGTATATGTATCGATGAGGCCTGTAGGACATTTTCGGTATCCAGAACCGCATCTAACAGGCAGAGATGAGTTGAATACAATTATACAGAGGTGGACAATATAGATATCCCACATACAGTTCGATATGACATCACATTGATGAATACTCAAGACCACCAGGGGTGGACACATTTACATATATATTTTTAACATATTTTAATTGGTTTTACTATTGAGTCACCTTATTTTTAATGACATAGAATTTACATAGTTGGATATGCCCGTTCTTTGGGGGGACGGAATCTATATCTTAATTTTTTGTATAAATTTTTTATACAAATTTTTTTACATATTCTCTTTTATTGTTTTCATTTTTTAGAACTTTTTGTTTGAATATTTATCATAATCCCAGAGCTATCGGGTAAAGTGGATTGTTGATAAGTACACATTATAGTATGGGGCAATAAGCGATGGGGTTAAATTATTGCACACCAACACACACAGGGATTTTAGTATGGTGGATGTATTTGTATATATTTTTAGGTATAACCATGATCTTGCATAGAAAGATGATTGAATGGACTGGTAAGCTCATATGCTAAACCCAGCCTTCGTTGACACATATCGCGTTAGATCTGACATCTGTAATATATATGCATATGTAGGGTTATATTTGATCTCTAGTCCAAGAGGTCACCTGAGGGCCACGGTACGACAATCTTCTAATTGCCAGTGACTGTCCCTTATGGACTAGAACAACAACCCAAATACATGACCCCTTATGACATTTAGTTTTGGGGCCGCCCTGTATATTGCTACTCAGTGCCACCTAGTAATGGTCCTGGTAATGGTTGTAGGTGCTCCACGGAACTAGATCACATTTTGACTTATTGGGCAGAACGCTCTTTAAATCTCACGTGTCTGCACAGACACATGAGACAATTCCAAACTAGGCAACATAACAAACATCACGGAGAAGCGCAGTCACCAGGTCCGCTCTACAGAGCGTATTAGGTGCAGCAAGTCCACAAGAAAATGGCCGCGCTTTGTTTACACATGCGGACCACGGCAAAATGGCCGCCACATAACTTCCGGCTGGCATGTATAAAAGACAACCAAAATAACCAATCAGCATCCCCTGAAGAAGTCACGAGGTTACGTGACGTAATGCATAGGGATTGGTGAGGATACCGGAAGTGTTTGACACAGAGACCGCGCTCACATTCATCCAGCTGCTGTTTTTAATGTAAGCATTTACTTTTGTTCTATTAAAACGTACTTTGATATACTTCACGATCGGGTCCCCTCTCTCCACTTTTTCTCATTTTTGATTGATTTACCACCCACGGAGGGTGAGCCTACATACTGCTGTGGGGAAGCGGAGACTCAGATCTGGTACCGTTTTATCCTTAAAGCTGAATGCACTGAGAACCACACGGGGAATTGGAGAGCTGGAGATTGCCACAGGAGTCATAATTAATGCTGTTATTTGCCCTAAGAGAGGTGAGAGGCTAGAGAGCACGATTGTTGGACAGACCCTCACTACCCAGCACTCCCCACGTGTGGAAAACAGAAAAGAAAAAGCATTATTTATCTACACTATAGAGACTATTTTAGCCCCTTATAGGTGTCACTCTTATCACACCATTTCTTCTATGAACTTCTTAATGGACTCATTGTTCATCGATTGATTTAAGCTCCTCCCCTTTTTATGGTTCTTTATAAGTAGAGATCTTGGGTTTTCTTATCACTCGTTTACATATCACTTGTTTTCACGGACATGTTTTTTAATAGTGATTGTGTATATTTTTAAGTGTTTACTTATTATTTATTTATTTTATCATTGTATGCACACAAAGGATCTATTTACTGCACTTTATTAACAGTTGAGTCACGTTTCAGTGACCACTGTTTGGTTTTTTGATCACTTAGAGATCATTCATTTATTTATTTATTTTTTGATGCAGCTATATAGCACTTTAACACTTGATGCACTTTAGCGCAAAAACACTACCTATTTATTGTTTGATTCACGAGTTAGCGTTTACTCACAGTTTTTGCAGCTCTTTTTAGGACTTGTTCCAGTTTTGCACTTGACATATTTATCATTTTTTAGATCACATTTATTTATTACCTCACCTATCAATTTTAACATCTAGTTCTTACACCAGCGCAAAGGACACCCACACTCATCACCTTTATTTTTAAGACGTTTTCATGTCTAATAGGTGCAGAGGACCTTTTCTATATTCCTGTAAAAGCTATCGATAACAGTTACTGTGCTGGATTTACTATGCCTGTTAATATGGGCTGCATGAGATTGGTCACATTTAGTGTTTCCCTGTACTACTCTGATCGTTTTTAGTATTTTCCTATACTGCACTGATAAAATCTACAAACAGTTAATCTCTTAAACATTTTTATTTATTTTTTTAATCAAAGACGGCAGGAGTGCAACGGTTCATTAACATTTAATCGACAAAAAATATACACCATGAAATAGTAAAACTATATGAATTATTTTTTGCTATGCAAAGCATTTGATTGAAATTGTTTACTAAAAGGGAAATAGATAACCTATTTAGAAATTCAACGAACCATCCCCCACTCCAAACCGACTCTGAAGTAACAGAAATATAAAGGGTCTGTTTTCCATTTTTGGTGTATTTATTGTTTTTTTAAGTTTTAGTAGAAAGTACTAAATTCTCATTTTAGCTGTTGTGTGACATTATGTAATAAAAATTCCATTGGTCACACTGTACGATCAAAGTAGTGTACTTAATAGATGGATTTAAATTCAGGCGGTTCAGCAGGGACCGGCTGAATTTCAATCCATCTATGGGTAGGCTGGTTGTACAGAAGTCCATCTCTCGATCAACTTCTATACAACCAGCCTATTGGAAAATGTTCACTCTATCAGTGCCGCCAGATATAGCCTGCGGTGCTGATGAGTATATTCAAATCAGCAGGTTGAACGAAAAAAAAAAAAACTGACCCCATTCCCTGTCCACACAGTGCCTATACATAAATCGAAATTTGGCCAGTCCCTGCTGAACCGGACAAATTTCGATCTTTGTATGGCTGGTTTTAGTGAAACGAGTATCTGTAGAGAGTCAAGTCATTATAAGAAGAGTTTGGTCAAAGAACAGTGAGACTCTAAAATAATTGTTATTGGTATAAATATTAATAATATTAGTGATGTCATGTTATTTGTCACACATAAGCTGAAAAAAAAGCCCCCATACATTTTATACAAGAAATAATAATGGAATTCAATTTTTATGCCTCAGACAGAGGGTTAATTCTGACATGACTAGAGGGCATTACCGTAGAATTCCAGGCTAAACCTAGCTAAACCTACTAATTGCTCCCTCCATCCTCCTAACACCTATGCAGACTAACCTGTGTAAGAAAGATGCAGATGGTGTTTAGGCAGGGTTTCTATTAAATTTATCTGCCAAGTGATAGTTGCCTTGGCTAATTGACAGTAGGTCAATTGATTTCACCCTAATTCTGAAATTGCTGCACTTCTCTCTTCTTTCGCTAGGTGGCCGGGTACCTGGTGACAATAGACAAGACAAGGAAGGGCATTGCAGGGACAGACTAGGAATGAATGGGGTCAGTGGCGGCTGGTGCTCAAAATTTTTGGGGGGGCGCAAACAAACAGCCTCACTGTGCCATCAAACGCTGCCACTGTGCCCATTAAACGCTGCCACTGTGCCCATCAAACGCTGCCACTGTGCCCCAAGTGCTGCCACTGTGCCCATCAAACGCTGCCACTGTGCCCATCAAACGCTGCCACTGTGCCCATCAAACGCTGCCACTGTGCCCCAAGTTCTGCCACTGTGCCCCTTAAGTGCTGCCACTGTGCCCCAAGTTCTGCCATTGTGCCCCTTAAGTGCTGCCATTGTGCCCCTTAAGTGCTGCCATTGTGCCCCTTAAGTGCTGCCACTGTGCCCCTTAAGTGCTGCCATTGTGCCCCAAGTTCTGCCATTGTGCCCCTTAAGTGCTGCCATTGTGCCCCTTAAGTGCTGCCATTGTGCCCCTTAAGTGCTGCCATTGTGCCCCAAGTTCTGCCACTGTGCCCCTTAAGTGCTGCCATTGTGCCCCTTAAGTGCTGCCATTGTGCCCCTTAAGTGCTTCCATTGTGCCCCAAGTTCTGCCACTGTGCCCCTTAAGTGCTTCCACTGTGCCCCCTGCCTGCCCTCTGCACTTACCTTGTCCTGGTGTGCAGCTGGTGACGGCGTCAGGCGACGAGCGGTGTCTCCTTCGGATGTCTTCTCCCGCGCTCCTCCTGTCTTCTTCTGCTGTGATTGGACGCTAGGTGATTGGACGCCTAGCGTCCAATCACAGCGCCTGTGACTTCAGCCAATCAGGTGACAGGTAACAGACCTGGCAACCTGATTGGCTGAGAGGCGGGTCTGTGTTAGGGAAGCGATGTATTCGCTTCCCTAACACAGTACTGTGTAATCAGCGAACGCACAGCCGTGCGCCCGCTGTTTACACTTAGGGAAGCCTATTAGAGCACACCGCTCTAATAGGGTCCCCTATTAGAGCTTACAGCTCTAATAGGGGCGCTTCCAGCAACACCCCCCCACTGTAATTCAGATGCCCAGCGCCCGATCAGGGGCCGGACACCTGAATAGGGGGCGGCAGCGGTGACAATAGATAGATTCATGCAATGCATGAATCTATCTATTGGTGATAGAGCGGTGCAGGAGAGGGGGGGGGCGGCGCTCCTGCGCCCTCTATGCACGCACCGCCACTGAATGGGGTGTCTCAGCCAATGAGCAGGGATTTTCTTGATCCCTTGGCCTGCTGGGAGAGCCTATTTATTTGGGTGAAGTCAGGGGATAGGGGTTCTGTGCCACCTGGATGGCTGTCTGGGTGAACGTGTGTTGTAATGCCCTGGGCTTCTAGGCCATAAGCCTTGGGCCTATTTCAGGGACATCTGGCTGCTAGGTTATCTGAGGGCCTATTCTGAAGCAAGAGAGCAGCGTAGGGTTGGGACTGCAGCTTGCAGTCCAACCAGAAGCAACGGTTCTGCCGTCCGGAGAACCAGCTGTGGTCGGAGGTAGAGGAGAAGCTGTCGCCACTAAGGGACAATCCACCTTGCTACCGGAGAGCACTGTGAGTAGCTGAAGCAAGTACCGGAGCAGTATTCTCACCAGTCGGGGATGGTAAAGAATTGGGAAGACTTCAGCAGGTGCCAGGCCAGGGACCACCCAGCCAGTGGATGTGATGCTTGCAGGGCATTATTGTGTGCCAAGCTAGGTACCAAGCAGGCCAGCGGGCTGATGCTTGAGGAGTATCTGTGAGTGCCAAGCTAGGGACCCAGCAGGGATGCAGGGGTGACGCTTGATGAAGATACTGAGTGAGAAGATTGGAAGAGTTCAGGAGATCCAGTGGATTGTGGTTCTGTTAGTCTAGTGAAAGACTGGGAGCTCAGCTCAGTGAAGTTCTACAATAGACGATTGTAGAAGAAGTGGAGGAGTTCATTGCAACCATGTTAGAAAGTGTTACAAGCTTGTTGCCATAGGAGACAGCGGTCCTACTCATACAGACGTGGTGTCTAGCTGGATGTTTTTCCCTGCATGGCAGTCTGCCTATAGGAGTCTCGGAGTCTGCAAATTGACATTTCATCTACTAGGGTGTCCTGGCCCCAACCCCCTCTGACCATCCCTCCAGAAGCGCATTTATGAGGTCAGGCACTGATGTTGGAAGAGAAGACCTGGCTCGCAGTCTCCACTCTAATTCATCCCAAAGGTGTTCTATTGGGTTGAGGTTAGGACTCTGTGAAGGCCCAGTCAAGTTCCTCCACCCCAAACTCGCTCATCCATGTATTTATGGACCTTGCTTTGTGCAGTGGTCCAAATCATTTGGTGGAGAGAGGATTATGGTGTGGGGTTTTATTTTCAGAGGTTGTGCTTTGCTCCTTAGTTCCAGTGAAGGGAACTTTTAAGGCATCAGCATCCCAAGACATTTTGGTCAATTTCATGCTCCCAACTTTGTGAGATGGCCCCTTCCTGTTCCAACTAGAACTGGACAAAGCAAGGTCCATAAAGACATGGATGAGCGAGTTTGGGGTGGACGAACTTAACTGGCCTGTACCTCAACCCGATAGAACACCTTTGGGATGAATTTGAGCGGAGACTGCAAGGCCAGGTCTTCTCATCCAACATCAGTGCCTGAAATGCACTTCTGGAAGAATGGTCAAACATTCCCATAGACACACTTCTAAACGTTGTGGACAGCCTTTCCAGAATAGTTGGAGCTGTTATTGCTGCAAAGGGTTGACCAACTCAATATTGAACCCTACGGACTAATACTGGGATGCCATTAAAGTTCATGTTCATGTAAAGGCATGTATCCCAATACTTTTGACAATATAGTGTATTTTCAGCCCAGTCATGTTAACCGAATTCCCTGTGTCATTCTGCTATTGAATGGGAGAAGAAGGTCATACCAACTGGGTACATAGGAAGCTATGGGTGATGTCACTGCTCCCAGGCATCCCCAGGCATTATTAAGTGCTCTCTCCTCTCCCCTGATGCTGGCACTGACTAACACAAGGGACCATATGACTGGAACAGGCTAAAAATAGGTAAGTATACAGATCTTTCTTACACAGGCTAGTCAGCATAGGTGTTGGGTGGAGGGAGCATTTGTAAGACTAGTTATGTTTAGACAATGTCCAAATGGGGCCCAAAGTGTCAATATTTTGTGTGACCACCTTTATTTTCCAGCATGCCTTAACCCTCTTGGGCATGGAGTTCTCCAAAGCTTCACAGGTTGCCACTGAAGTCCTCTTCCACTCCGTCATGAAGACATCACGGAGTTAGTGGATGTTAGAGACCTTGCGCTCCTCCACCTTCTGTTTGAGGATGCCCCACAGATGCGCAAAAGGGGTTTAGGTCTGGAGACATGCTTGGCCAGTCCATCACCTTTACCCTCATCTTCTTTAACAAGGCAGTGGTCGTCTTGGAATTTTGTTTGGGATTATTATCATGTTGGATTACTGCTCTGCGGCCCAGTCTCCGAAGGTGGGGGCTCATGCTCTGCTTCAGTATGTCACAATACATTCATGGTTCCCTCAATAAACCATAGCTCCTCAGTGCCGGAAGCACTCATGCAGGCCCAGACCATGACACTCTCACCACCATGCTTGACTCTAGGTAAGACACACTTGTCTTTGTACTCCTCACCCGCTTGCCGCCACACACGCTTGACACCATCTGAACCAAATATGTTTATCTTGGTCTCATCAGACCACAGGACATGGTTCCAGTAATCCATGTCCTTAGTCTGATTGTCTTCAGCAAACTGTTTGCAGGCTTTCTTGTGCATCATCTTTAGAAGAGGCTTCCTTCTGGGACGACCAATTTGATGCAGAGTGTGGCATATGGCCTGAGCACTGACAGGCTGAACCCCACCCCCCCCTTCAACCTCCTGCAGCAATGCTGGCAGCACTCATACATCTATTTCCCAAAGACAACCTCTGGATATGACAGTGAGCACGTTCACTCAACTTCTTTGGTCGACCATGGCGAGGCCTGTTCTGAGTGGAACCTGACCAGTTAAACCGCTGTATGGTCTTGGCCACCGTGCTGCAGCTCAGTTTCAGGGTCTTGGCAATCTTCTTATAGCCTAATACATCTTTATGTAGAGCAACAATCTTTTTTTTCAGATCCTCAGAGAGTTCTTTGCCATGAGGAACCATGTTGAGCCTCCAGTGACCAGTATGAGAGAGTCAGATTGATAACACCAAATTTAACACACCTGCTCCCCATTCACACCTGAGACCTTGTAACACTAACGAGTCACATGACACAGAGGAGGGAAAATGGCTAATTAGGCCCAATTTGGACATTTTCACTTAGGGGTGTACTCACTTTTGTTGCAAGCGGTTTAGACATTAATGGCTGTGTGTTGAGTTATTTTGAGGGGACAGCAAATTTACCCTGTTATACAAACTGTGCACTCATTACTGTACATTGTAGCAAAGTGTAATTTCTTCAGTGTTGTCACATGAAAAGATATAATAAAATATTTACAAAAATGTGAGGGGTGTACTCACTTTTGTGAGATACTGTAGGTTAACAATCTTTTTTTCAGCATTGGAAAAGTTGTCTAATGCCGCCTACACACGGTCGGAATTCTCGTCGGAAAAAGCTCTGATGGTTTTCCCGTCGGAATTCCGACGGAATTTCGCTCAAACTGTCTTGCCTACACATCGTCACACCAAATTCCGACGGTCAATAACACCACGGCATACAACATGTTCGACTGCACTATAAAAGGGAAGTTTAATGCTTCTGAGCATGCGTCGACTAGTTTCCGAGCATGCATCGGAATTTTGCATGTTGGAATTGCATACACACGATCGGAAAATCCGATAGAAAGGTTTTCTGTCGGAAAAATTAAGAACAGGTTCTCAATCCAAAGTCCGTCGGAAATTCCGACAGAAAAAGACTGATGGGCATACACACGGTCGGAAAATCCGATGAAGGGCTCCCATCGGACTGTTCACATCGGAAATTCCGACCGTGTGTACGCGGCATTAGAACATTAATCTATATATTTCAGGCATCAACAAGTTAAGTGTCCACTTATTATAAGTACCAATGCCAATTACTGCCTAGTTATTATATACCCCAGAGGGCATGTATGGTTCATTGTTGACTCCCTTGTCTGAAGGGCAACTTCTCAGTATTAAATAGATGAGATGGCTGTATGTATTCAGTTATCATATCGCCTTGCCAACTGTTTCATGCACATCCATATTCATCTTTAATGAACAAAATAGTTGAAGATAACTGAATGTTAGACTTAATCTATGATTATATATGGGATGATGTGTCCCTTGCTGTAAATGATAAGGATATTACAATACACTAAGGAGTTCAGCAACCATGTAAATGTAAAACGCTTGAGGTTAATCGCATTTATAAAGGTCACTGAATAATTTATTGCAGGGGGTATAATAAACCCAAACTGACACTTGCGCTTTGACAAACATTGACAGACAGACATACCTGGGTGAACTCATCATTAGAATTAGACTCTATCTAAGGTACAAACAGCTACCCCACACAGGAAGCTTCAACCAGGTTTGAGCAATGGTTACCAAAATCTGAGGGGACTTTTGGCGGGAGTAAGCCACATTGCTGTATAGAACATCATCTGACAGCTTGACAAATGTTCTAAGAAGTTTAGAATGCGGGAACAGCGAGTTCTGACATTAGAGCAGTACCTGATTTACTAACATGTGAAATGATCTGGAAACCAGGGGAAGAGAGTCTGTGTTCACTTCAGACATCCAAACGTGGAAATGAAGGACTTCACTTTTTATAAGTTCCCTGTACCTGATTAGATATATGAAGTGAGCACTGCTAGCATTAACCACCTAAACCCCGGAAGGAGTTACCCCCTTAATGACCTGGCATTTTTTGCGATACGGCACTGCGTCGCTTTAACTGACAATTGCTTGGTTGTGTGACATTGTACACAAACAAAATTCATGTCCTTTTTTTCCCACAAATAGAGCTTTCTTTTGGTGGTATTTGATCACCTCTGTGGTTTTTATTTTTTGCGCTATAAACAAAAAAAGACAGATAATTTTGAAAAAAAAAACAATATTTTTTACTTTTTGCTATAATAAATATCCCCCCAAAAAATATGTAAAAAAACACATTTCTTCATCAGTTTAGGCCAATATGTATTCTTCTACATATCCTTAGTAAAAAAAAATAGCACTAAGTGTATATTGATTGGTTTGCGCAAAAATTGGTTATAGCGTTTACAAAATAGGGGATAGATTTATGGCATTTTTATTATTATTTTTTTTTTTTTTACTAGTAATGGCGGTGATCTGCGTTTTTTAGCAGGACTGTGACATTACGGCGGACAGATCTGACACTTTTGACACTTTTTTGGGACCAGTGACATTTATACAGCGATCAGTGTTTTAATAATGCACTGATTGCCGTATAAATGACACTGGCAGGGAAAGGGTTAACACTAGGGGCGATCAAGGGGTTAAATATGTTCCCTGGGAGGTGTTTCTAACTGTGGGGGGGGGGGAGACTGACTGGGAGTACAGAGAGATTGCTAAGCTGTTATAGCTGCAAAGGGTGGGCCAACTCAATATTGAACCCTATGGACTAAGACTGGGATGGCATTAAAGCGGCTGTACACCCTGTACAACCACTTTTACCTGGCGGTATTTCCGAGTCTGGCTCGGGGTGGAACTTCAGTACCATAAGCGGTAACCCCGAGCCAGACTCGGGCTTGCATTGCAGGATACAGGGGAAGTTACTTACCTTTTCCCCTGGATCCTGCGATGTCTCCCCACTGTGTGTGTGAGCTTCTCCGCTCGATTCACACAGTGCCGAGTGCCGCTGATCTCCGTTTTCTGTGACATTACGATGCACGGGAGCGGAGATCGGCGCCAAATTCAAAAAAGTTAAAACACACAATACACATACAGTACTGTAATCTTACAGATTACAGTACTGTATAAAAAAATACACATCCCCTTTGTCCCTAGTGGTCTGTCCAGTGCCCTGCATGTAGTTTTATATAATAAATAAAAAAAAATTCTGCCTGGAAACTGGAGATTGTCCATAGCAACCAAAAAGTGTCCCTTTATGTCAAAAGTGATTTTAGACCAGCTAGAAAACAGCGATAATTAATTAGAATCACAATTCATCATCAAACACTAAATTTAATGACAGCGACTATTCTGCAACTGAGCAAATTTCAGTGTTTTTGATTTGATTACATTATTGAATCATTTTTATAGTTATTTATTATATTATAATTTATGATTTTGTGTTTCAAACTTTATCATACCTGGGATGTCTACTGGACTCTGGTTTGGACAGATTTAAGTGAGTTATTCATAAGAATTGCATGCCTACAATATAAAACGCCAAATTTCCATGCAAAATAATTGTACCGCTTTTGGTACAAAATTCCTGACATAATCATACCGCCAGGGAGGTTAAGGCTTACCTGTAGATGCTTGAAATATCTCCTAAACCTCCACGGTTTAGGAGATATTTACTAAAAAGCTGAGCGCCGATGACTACAGAGCATGCGCCCTTTAGAAAGGGCACATCGTGCCCTTTCTAATAGGGGTCATGTCGTGACTGGTGGCTCCCGCATGCATGCGCGGGAGTGACGTTACGTGACTCCGGCTAGTCACAGAGCCGGAGTTCGCGGCCTCGGAAGGAAGAGGGGCAAAGATGGACGCTCCCTGCTAGTGGGGACAACTGAGATATTGTGGGCTTCGGTTTCAGGTAAGTGACACATTATGGGCTACTATGCGATGCATAATAGCCCATTATGCGTTACCTTTGCAGGGAAAAAAAGAGGAAGTAAAACCCACCAGGATTTACTTCCTCTTTAAAGTTCATGTGCGTGTAAAGGCAGGTGTCCCAATACTAAAAATAGTGTATATACAATACCATATAGTCTGCGGAGTGCTAAAAGTTGGGTTAGAATTAAATATTAAATGTCAGTAATATAAAACTCCAGTCAGGTTCAGGCTTTCTCAAAGTGTTTGTATGCAGTAAATATCATGTATGCGCTTTGCAGATGAAACTTGAATAAAGTTATAAGTATTATTATTATTATTATTATTATTATGATTATTATTATTATGAGTTTATTTGTAAAGCTGAAGCTTTCCCCTGTAAGTTTGGCCCTGCTCTATACGTTTCTTGTTATCTGAGTTACGTACATTTGATGCTGAGCAAAAGAGATTGATGTCACTTCACATCCAGTTCATAGAATTGATGAGAACCTGCTCTATTAGGTCAGTGAAGCTTAGATGCATGTGAGTATTCTATCGATCTCAGACGCCGCTCCCCCTTCCACTGGCACAATTCACCCAACTCCTTCATTCACCAAATGACCGTTTCCTGCAAATGGAGCACAGCCGTCGTGTATTATCAGCAAGTGGAACAATGTAGACTGCTCATGCCTCATGTGTTACAGAGACGAGATGGGATGGCATTTCAATAACTTCCCTTGCCTCTTCAATTCCTTATGTTCTACTCATAATGCTTTGTATAAAAACGCAGACACAGAATTTAAAATGCAATCATTTTTTAAACCAATCACTAAACATGTCAGTGTTCTTTTTTGTACTGTATAGCTGAAAACTGGACCCCCAAGAACCTGCTGGCAAAGCACTGGGCCAACCCTGGTTGGCTCAGTGGTTGCGGTCAGGGGCGGACTGACAACTCATGGGGCCCCCGGGCAATAGGAGATTATGGGGCCACACAGTATACACACACACACAGTATACAATCACACAGTATACACATACATGTACACACAGTATACACAGACATGTTTCTATTGGCTGAGAAGGTACTGGAGAGGTGGGGCAGCTATAATCTTTTTGGTCCCTTTTA